>JADRCC010579440.1:0-25825 GCA_019843855.1 Hylomyscus alleni
ATTTACTACTCCATAACTTTCCAAGAGAAGAAACTCTTGTCCTTGACATATCTAAATGGATATGCTTGCAGTTGCTTAAATTCAGAAATTTTAAGTGGCTCTCTTTTGTTTTATTTAAAGCACGCTGTTGTTTGAAAGCCTTTCTATCAATAATTGCTTCTTTTTGAGATCAAAATAAAATTATGTCATTTCCCCATTTCCATTCATGCCTTCTAACCTCCACTAACCCCCCTACTCTCATTCAAAATGTAGGCCAAAATTTCAATCGCCGTTACATGTATATGTGTGTGTGTTTGCATATATTCCTAAATATATAAATACAACCTCAGTACTTCATATAATGTTACTTATATGTATGTGTTTAACAAGCTGGACATTTGGTATTAAATAACACTTAGGTGTATTGTTCCCTGAGAAAGACCGTTTTTATTGCTATCAGAATTCCTTAGTTGTTCGTAGTTCCTTTTCTAGGCTTGAAGCCTCCTGAGCTTTTCCTCTTCCGAGTTAGCATGTTCATTGCAAGTCAGCATGTTTACTGATGTAGTCTCTGGAAGCTTTACTATTTCCAGTGCTAATAAGTCCTTTTGTTTGTTTGTTTGATTGATTGTTTTGCTTGTTTGTTTTAGTTTTTAGAGTGACTTCTGTGGAGTCAGCGTTGACCCCTCAATTTCATTATAGTTGAGATTTTCTAGAATTTCAAAGAATTCTGAAATGAAATTCCAGGTGAGAGATGCAAGTGCATAGCTCTGCTCTCAGTAACAGTTTGTAAGAATAACAACACAGATGCCCCTGCAGAGGAAAGAAACAAAGTCCAAGCCAGTTATCATTTTACATCTTAGCAGAAAATAATGAAAAATATTATTTTAAAAAATGATGTATACCCTACCTTTAGTCACTCTAGAAAAAAAAAAGACACAACATCATTTTCTGAATCTGTGAACAATGAAATGGACAGCCCTAGAGATGTTGTTCTGAATCTGCAGTCTGAGACAAAGCAGGAATTGATATTAAAACCTCTGATGTGTCATAGGAATAAGTAGGAATACAAGATACTGAAAACATACAAAGCTTGCAGCTCACCTAATTCCATAGTTTTATAAAGCCCACGTTATCTCTCTCCTCAGATAGGAAAGCAATGTAGTAGATCCTGTATGAGGTCTTATTACAGAGATGTCAGTTTTATTCTAAAACATAAACATATTTTTACTCATACATTAGTGCTCATAGTGATCAATGATAGTATACATAGCATACTAGAATTTCTTTTTGATCATGAGCAAAGCAATTATTCAAAAAACTGAACACAGAGGCAAAGTTGGGAAAAAAAGAAAAAGAATTATAGGTTTCATACAGGGAAGGTAATTTTAATATAGACGAGATTGGTCCCAAGTTCTGCCATTTGGATTGATAGATTATCTAGCAGAACTATCATTTCAATAATCTCAATGACAGTGAAGCACTGGATACTTGACACACTGTTATAAATTAAATTTACTGAAAATGTTATTACACAGAATATGGAAAGAGATCTATTATTTGTGTATGTGAAAGTTAAGATAGGGAAAAATTTAAGATTCTTTGACAAAAAAAAAAAAAAACAGAAATGATCTATAGGATGTGAGTATATTGCCAGTTGTCAAAGATTTCACTTTAGCTATTATTTCTTCATTGGTATCACTGAATTATTGTGACATGATTCCACTTGTGTAGAAAATAGGATATTAGTCAGCTTAAGTGTTACCCTTATAAGGTTGAAGTCTTGTAGTATTTTTCAGGATTATAACGCTGGTTGAGAATAACTTTTGAAAGAATTGTATTGGGTTTTATTTATTTTAGTTAATACACAAACTTGCAGCATACAATATATGCATATTGAAGTTTCCTTTAGTGACAATAAGAAACATAATGAAGGCATAGGGACCATGTCATAAAAAGCATACCTCTTGTAACTTGCATGTATGTGTATATATATATATATATATATATATATATATATATATATATATATACTTTTAAAGTATTTAATTTATATCTAAAGATCTACATATAACATTGCTAAATACTGATTCACACTAATATATAAAAATCGTACTTAAATAGCTTTATCTTAAGTAAAATTGTGTATCATTCTTCGATACATTGTTCATTGGTAGAAATCATACCATTTAACTATTGCTACTTTATATTAGTATATCGAGTTCCTCTTCTTTCTATGTTTGGTTTCAACATATTATCTGAAGATATCAATGCCACTTTCCTATTCACCATTTCTTACCATGCATTCCTGGTAATTGGAATAAGAATGGCTCCCATGGCTCATCTATTTGAATGTTCAGTCATCAGGGAGTGGTACCCTTGAGAAAGATTAAGAAACAGGGGCTTGATAGAGTAGGCATGTCCTTATTGGAAGAAGTGTTTTTCTGATGGTGGGCTTTGAGGATTCAAAAGTGAAGCTAGATCTAGTGGCTTTCTCTTCCTTCTACTTGTGGTTCTGGACGTAGAAATCTCAGCTACTTCTCCAGCACAATGTCTGCCTGGGTGCCACCATGCTCCCTTGCTGTGATGATAACCAATAAACCTTGATTGCCTTCCCTGAGTTGGTAAGACAGGTCCAATATGAATGGCACTGTTCCTCGTAAGGAATATTGCATTTTATGCCTGGAGAAAGGTGGTTGAAGTCCTTGAGCCTGGCGGCAATGTGTCCCACCGATTTCTTACTCCTACCACCATATCATGCATAATGGCTACCATGTCTTTCCCTATAATGGAATGGATCTCAAAGTATAAGCCATATCAAAGAGTTTCTCACAAAAAACTTACCTTTTATGGGTACTGTATCATGATAGAAGAAAATAAATTAGGAAACATGCACTAATATATTCTAATGTATACCATGTGCTTTCAATACACCTCGGTAATATTTGGAGGTTCCCTCTTTTAGCTATTGTATTGCCTGTATTGGGGATAATATTATTACTCTCATGATCAAATGTTATATGGAAATCAATAACTGTATTACAGTATAGCCAAAAGGTCCAATTTTGAAATATCAAATTTAGAGTAGCAAAGAGCTGAAGAATTAGATTCAGTATTTGTATCTCATTCCTAGACAAATTAACATCATTTCAATGATTAAATTTCAGACTTTATACATGGGATGGAAGCATGACCATGTTTTAAGCCTTCACATTTTAAAGCCTTTTCTATATAGCTCTTTCTCAGAACTTCCAATGTTTGTTCAATAAATATGCTGCAAGAGTGTCAGATCTGCAAATTTAGGTTAACATTCTAAGAGGCTGCTGCACTTATATTCTACGGCAGACTTCATACTGCAGAATTATCTAGATAAATTGGAGAAATCTGTGGTGATAGGTTATATCACTTGAGGTTTCATCTTAATATTGTGATGTATTTCCAGATGCAAGATGGATTTAAAAGACTTTTTAAACATGTTGCATTGTACACTCTTATGGTTCCAAAAAATAATGGGTAGTTTTGAAGATCACTGAGAGATTTTCAGTAAAACCCTAAGCCTTAACATGTCCATTGAAAAAGCCATTGTTTATATGTAGCCTTTTCTAAGACAGGGTGTTTCACAGAATCCGTCCTGTTATTATGGCTCTTACCATTTTTCTGACCCTCTTCCAGGTTGTTCCCTGAGTTATAGTCCAAGGAGTTATGGTATAGATATATCCATTGGGATGGGCTTTCCACAATTATCCTTATCCAAAGAGCTACACAAAATTAGTGACTTCTGGGAGAAGAATAATTAACCTTTTCCAGTGATGAGCAAGATTATTGTTTGTCCAACACAGAGTGGTCAGCCATGATGCCATAAACTCACAAACAACAAAACACACATGATGCACACACACACATAACATATATGTACAGGCAGCGATAATAACCAAAGAATAATATGTAATCTATTTGATTATGTGTGCTTGGTTAAATCAGAAGGTAGCTGGGATGAAATAGAGTGAAAATAATGAAAGGGTAAAGTAATGTTTCCATTTCCATTAAAATTAAGTAATGCTTCCATTTCCATTAAAACATATTTAAATAAACACTAATGCAAAAACATAAACAATAAAAATACAAGTGAAAATATTTCATACATTTTATAAGAACATATATAAAATTACCATGAATGCACAGACATATCTATATACATATATAGATATACAAATGATAGATGATGATAGACAGACAGACAAACAGATAGATAGATAGGTTGACAGATAGGTTAATAGGCACACACACACACACACACACACACACACACACACACACAAACACACACACACACACTTTGCTATTGAAGAAGACATCTCCTTTCTCAGTTGATAGAGAACTTTTCTATTAATTTGCTGATAACAGAATTTCAAAAATATCCAAGTAATGAGACTAGAAAGTATACTTCCCAACTCCTATCTCACCTCTAAGTATATATTTGAATATAGGATAAGCATCAAGATTAAAAAAAAAAAAACAAGGAACATATTTTCTGAAATTCAGAAGCTCAAGCAAATAAAAAATTCCATGCAGAACATAAGAGGGACTCAATAAAATCCCAAGTCTAGACATGAAGTCTACTCTACGGTTGGGGGGAATTTACTTCTCTTGAAACCAGATAGTAAAGGTTAGGATTTGAAATCCAACTTTTTGAAATTTTAAAATAAAATATTTCAGCAATGCATGAAAAGACTACAGTACAGTATAAGCAGCACCATTGTTGAATCATTGTGGCTGTACTTGACTGTGTAACCTCAGGGAGAGGAGGGTGGCACAGATATGGCAGGTTCTTTCTCTCAAACAGTTTATGTATAACTTTTCAAATGTCTTAGACAGTCAGGACTTCCTTTCAAAAATCCAATAGTTATCGAAAAGTTTCTGTGTATATGAAATGTTTCTTTATTGTTTTCCCACCATCGAAGATTAATCCAACCCATCTGCATCTGGGGCTCACATAAGTGGATCCTCAGACTATTCTAATTTTTGCGGGCTTTATGGCACCATTGTCTTTCCTCTAATCTTTATCTTTACAGATAAATCAGCTATCCAGCTCAGGATGAAATTAAAGACACTGGAATTTTACCTCAAAAGGTAAAATTTGAGAAGGCAATTATTTTGTACTTTCAGAGTCAAATTCTAGTGGAATTCAAAATTCTAAAAAAAATTGTTCTACGTGCTTTCCCCTTCACTGTCAAATAATTCAGTTATTTTTATATACATTCTGTATTTTAGAAAACATCTTTTTAGTTTTCTGAATTTTAATATATGAAAAATATTTATGCATTTGTATTTTTAATACTCATACAGTTATACATTCTTATCTAAGAGTATAGAGCAGCAAAAGATGAATTTGACCAAGTTACACATTAGGAGCCAAAATTCCCCATAGCTTTTAGTAGAACAATTTAGGGAAACAAATGTTTTCTCTTTTGTAAAGACTAAAGTATAAATTTGGCTTGTTGCACTTACCCTCCACACCTAACATCAATCATTTGCCTGAATTCTCCTTTATTTAGTGACTAAAAGCATAAATTAAATCAATGCAAATATCACCTTGAACTTCTGTGACCTTGAAAGTTTAATAAAAGAGAGAACAAAGTAAGCATTAACTTTAATATTTTAATAAAAAGGCTAAATGTATATCAGGGTCAAACTAGCACACATATATTAACGGACACATAATTATGATACAAATTGAAATTCAATACAAATCATTTGATTTTCTACTATGGAACACATACAAAGTCTCATACATAGAACGTGATGATGCACTGGCTGTGCGTTTTTGTTGTATCTATAACACTACTCTATATTATTCATTTCTTGCTATGTTATTTGTGCATTGCTACATAAGTACCTACTTGAATTTTTAGACACTATGCTGAGAGCCCACAGGAATTCACACCTATCAATGATATAGTGTTCATATTGTAAGGTGGTTAACCAGAGGTGTGCACTGTGCTCTTGTAGGCCTTTGACTTTCATAGATGAAACTTTTCCCCTTTAAACACATCCTTTCAGGTGAGTACTTTAAGATCTTGGTAGCACCTATTCTATTCTGTATTCCTGTGGATTTGTACTGCTGAGAGGCAGCGTATCAGGGGAACGGAGGGTCTGTTTTACTCAGTGTGGTTGAGTTGGTGTAGTGTGATCTCTTTTAAAATAGGAAATCAGGACCTCAAAGAGGCGTTGCTCACAGGAGTGGATCAGCAGTTTTCAGAATAACCATGATATAAAGTCATCTCATGTCCTACATCAAGTGAAATGGTCAGAGGATCAATGTATACAAACGGGTATTACAAGGTCTCTCTGTATAGAAAATATTGCCATACAAACATCATTACTAGCCTAGAGCAACCACCGTAAACATTGTCCGCATTATATAGTTGGGGGTATACTATGAACTCAAGAGTTACTTAACCTCAAATTTGTCTTTCTAAATGAATTTTCTTTTCAAAATTTTTTTTTCAATGCAAAAGCAAGAGGTTTATTTTCTGGTGTGTTGGGGTCAGCCCTCAATCAGTCCCTCTAGGCAAGTGATGAAAAGGTGATCCAGGGTGACGAGTACAAGCAATTCTTATACTTTTTAGGGGCACTGGTTACACCAGCAAGGTTACAGTTCAAACTTATTGACCTTTAAATCTATTGGCTAAGCAAGCATGACATACATTTGAACTCTACCTGGGACTTTCGAAAGGGTCAGGTGACTATTAGTCGGTACGTTCTGAGAATTTTTTTATTCAAGAATGTTTTTGTGGGTGAAGAATGGAACTTGGCCTATCCTTCATTCCATGTGGGAGGGGGAAGCTGTAAGGAGGGCATGAGACTGGAAAACTGCTTAGAGTCTCTCGTTTCCCCTTTTCCTTGTACAGGCTCCAATCCTGGAGCTATGCTCAGGGGTCTTGAGTAATTAACTCATATTCTTCAGGTCCTGTCCTCAGGGTCATGAGATCCTGTTGTTGGCACAGGACCATCGACTGCTCTGCTCCTATTCTCTCTTTTATGAAGGCTATAAGCTTGTTCAATATGCAGGGTCCAAAGGACAGAAACAGCAGGAGAACAATTAGGGGTCCGAACAATGTGGAAATAAGAGTGTTTAGCCAAGGGGAGGAATTAAACCCAAGACTGGAACCAGCCCTAACTCTGTTCTCTTTCTCTCTTCTGTTTGGCTGGCCCTTCTCTCACCTTGCCCACTGAATCTTTAACAACCCCAGAATGGTATATATAAAAGCAACACTCCTCAGCTAAGGCAGGATGCAGCCCTACTTGCTGGAAGAAAAGTTAAGTCTAATCCCCTCATACTCTGTAATATTACTTCTGATAATGAAGTCAATGATTCTTGAAGGTTACTGATGGAAGTTTCTACTCTCTATATATCAATGGCTGCCCATAGACTATCATAATTTTTCCCTTGTAAGACCAAAGTGGAAGTTCCAGTGGCTTCCCTGGCCACTCCTAACCCCAATAGAAGGGAAACAGTGAATGTTATAACAGGTTTGGCAGATGGGAACATAGGATTTGGGAAGAAACTAGAATCCAAAGGTACCACTAAGCAGTCATGATCAATGTCAAGTGATCTTGAGCTTGAGACGATTGTCTGTCTTCTGTACCATCCAGCAGGGGACCCCAGGGAGCAGGCATCTGCAGGTTTTACATGGGAAGCATGGATTGGAGATTATAGAAGTAAAAGAGGGGAATGAGGGACCCTAAGGGATTTTTCAGTCTTACACTTTCCTTTCTTCTTCGGTATAGTTTAAGTGAGGCCATCCTTTAGTCCAGTATCATTCCCTAGTGGGTGTCTCTTGCAGGCCCATAACTGAGATAAGCACCTACATAGCCACTTCTGGAGCTACTTGATCTGCCTGGTTATTGCCCTGGACCACTGAGTCTCTTCCCTTCTGATGTCTGATGGGGAATGAATAATACAGTTGCCAACTTCATCAGGACATCCAAGATATCTAAGATTTCTTGTTTGTGCTTTTTTTTTTCTTTTCCCTTTGATGGGAGTAGTCCTCTCTTGGTAAAGAGCCCCGTGGGCATGGCTGTGGCAAAGGCATACCTACTATCCCTGTAGATTTTAATTTTCTTGCTGGCCCCAAGTTCCAAGGCATTGGTGAGGGCAATTAGCTAAGCTTTCTCTGCCAACATGCCTGGTGGGGGGTAGAGGTTCCACCCCCAATAACATTTGTGCTGTCCACCATGGCAGCATCCACTTGCCTCTGACTTTCATGGAGCAAACTGCTCATCTGTAACCAGGTAGCCTCAGCTCCTGTCAGGGACCAGTTGGAGAGATCTTTCCTCCACTCATGGGCTCTCCTTTGGGGCCAGTTAGTTGTGACCCATTGGGGAGAAGTGCATCTGGGTCCCCATCTTGCAGATTAAGTCCTGTCCCAAAAGAGGGTAGGGACAGTCTCGGATGACCATAAGTAAGTGGAATATCTAGCCCACCCCAGGTGCACTGTTCTTTGGATAGTCCAGAATACATTTTGGTGCCAGTGGCTCTTTGGACCCAAGATTTTTTTCTTGGAAATGGTGCCACCAGCTTGCAGGACCAAGTATTGAGTCCCTATGTCCACAAGGAATTGAGTGGATTTCCCCTCTACTCTCAGAATTGCCCTGGATTCGGGGAGGGAGTCTGAACCCCTTCTAAAATAATCACTGTCTTCACCTTTGCAGTTTGAGGGCACTTTTCCAAAGGCCTGGGATTTCCCCACCTCTGGCTTCCATTTGTTGGGACATTCTTGGGCCCAGTGGCCCCTCTCCTTGCAATATGTGCACTGGTTCTTTTTGAGGGATTTTCTGTCTCTCTTCTCTGCCTTCCATGACTACTGTAGCCAAGATTCTTTGTAAATTCCTTTTCTGTCACCTTTCTTTTTCATCTCCCTTTCATCTTCATCCTTCCTCTTTCTCTGTTCCTTCTTCTCCTCTGTCTCCCTGTTCTGGTAGACGTTCTTAGCAACCTGCACTAAATCCCTCAGTGACTTATCTTGTAGTTCCTCTACCCTTGAAGCTTTTTCCTGATATTTCTACTAGCCTAGTCTATAAAAGCCATAGTCACAGTAGCTTTGTGCCCCTTGCTGCTGGGGTCATAGGGTGTATCCTGACAGACTGTCTCTGTGATTCACTCTAGAAAGGCAGAAGGTGACTCATTTGATCCCTGTCTAACCGCATGTACTTTGGTCAAATTTGGTCAACCCTCAATCAGTCCCTCTAGACAAGTGAAAAGAAGGCAATCCTTTCAAATTTATTTATATGACTCTTTATGAGGAATACACAAAACAAACTGAGATAAGGCACAAGGGGAGTGACTCAATGTGTCAAAAACCTGACTGCAAAATTATGACAGTTTTGTCTTTATTTATTTACCTAACAATTTCCTTCTACTGAACCGTAAGTACATCTTGCAGAATATCCCCAAAGTTCTTGAGTTATTAAATAGGGAGTTTATCCTCACTCTCTCAAGTAGAATTTCATCAACATGTTTTTCCTCAGAGTGTGTAGGCACATGCTTGTACTTGATTAGGACAAAATCAGAATTCTGTCCTTACTGCTTTTCTTATATTCATCCTTTGACAATCATACTATTGAACATCTAATCTCTCTAGTTTTACTTACTAACTACCCTTAAATAAAAGTTCTTTCATACTTATATATCAGATATTTGTAGAGTTTATTCATAATTTGCTCATCAGAGTATATCAATTATGAGTCAGAGGCTAGCCATCTCTTTCAGAGAACACTTAATAGCCTCCTAAATACTATTTCTCTGAGACATTGTCTTCCAGAATATCATGATGAATAAAGTTTTCTAACACAATACTGTGATTATATAATTGTTTGTGGGTCCTTAAAAGATGAGCCCATTCTAATTTGTGCAACCATCAATCAAAGTTGTTAATGTATAGTAGATTTTACTGTAAGTATCATATTGAGTGTTATAAATCTATGTGGACCAAAGTAATAACAGGTTCATTATCATGCTGGAAAAAAAAGAAAAAAAAAAAAAACAGAAAAGTGGACCATACTGTATCTTTCAGAATCCATGGATATCTCCACACATGTGGTCTATAAATCATGAGGAATCTGGATGTATAAGCTGTATCTAGCTGCATCTATGTCTTTTTTTTGCTCATTATCTCAGTAAAAACTTTCTATTGTTATATATTTATAAGATACATTTCATTAATATTGTGTGAAATTGGGAAAGTACATAATTGATTGTCATATTCATTACTTTAGAGATTTTGAAATATGACAAATGACTTCGATGTCCTTCTTCAAAGCTCAAAAGTTTTCGGTGCAATACGCTAGTCAGTCTGCTCCCTGTAACAGTTCCAGTGCTGTGAGTTCCTTCCTCTAAGCCAGGGCTCCTTAGTCTTCTAATGCTATAACCCTTTAATATTGTTTCCCATGTTGTGGTGACTTTCGAAACCATAAAATTATTTTTGTTGCTACTCATAACCATAATTTTGCTACTGTTATGAATCATAATGTAAATATTTGCATTTTCTAATGCTCTTAAGTGAGTCCCGTGAAAGGGTCAAGATTCACAGGTTGAGAACCAGTGCTCTAACGTAAATTTCACTTTTTTTTTTTTAAGCAGGCTCTCATATGTGCTTGTGCATCTCTTTGTTTTTGGTTATCTACTTCATCACCCAAGACAAGCAATAACCACAAAATTAAAGGATTATTTCTATATGACTATAAACCAATCAGTAGTGATTCTTAATTTTGAACATTTTATAAATCCATCCCTTTTTTCTATCACAGCTTTCTGATTGTAGGTTTGTCTGCCACCGTTTCCACTATATGCCAGCTAATCACAGCAATGTATTTTTAGTTTGGGCCCAATCAGTATATGCATGCTTTGCCCTCTCATCTGTCACAGCATCTTGCGTTTGCATCTGTTTATTTCTTCTCCACTAGTTACATGAAGTGTGACCACTGAGGCTATCTGACAGATCTGGTAGTGAGAAAGAGTTTAGGATTATTACCAAAAATTTAAAGACATGGAAGACACAAGCATGAGGGAGGAAACTCTTTCCTGTATTCTATATTGGGCTAAGGGAAGCAAACATCCAGAAAGACTCATCCCTTTCAGGACTCGTAAGCTTATATTTACAGCTGCAGAGAGGATATCATCACATCCAACTCCTTGAGTACCTAGCAAACAGAGCTAGCTGGGAAGTGGATCAAGAAGGGAATTAGCCTTTGGAGAAGAAGATGAAAAGGAGAGGGCAATACGAAATGAGCACAGCATTTTTTGACTTGTCCTATTACCACACAAGCACGGAACACACAAATCTAAACTTTTTCTGAAAGATAACTCTGAGGAAGTCATGAGTGATTCATCAGACACTGATCCTTGCACAGTGTCGTGTGCTTGTCCAGAGTGTTTCTTCTGATATTAGGTGGGTTTCAAGGAGGAAAATGTGGCTTTGGCATGTTTTCTTGAACAATTGTTCATGTGTCTTGGGTTTGGCAAAGTTAAAGTACATTTTTTCATTTTCTCTTTCTCATGATTTAAAAAGCCATGTATATTTTAAAGGAAATATAATCCATATGTTCTGATTAATTTGCACTTTCCTTGCCATAATGTTGTTCGTGAAAGTCATCTCCTGTCGGAGAAATCAAGGAAAATCTTTTTAAGTCCCCACTTCCTCTCTTCTCTAAGAAGCAGCTTTTTTCATTTATTAGACAAGTGGGAACCCTCCAACTGCAGACTGGAAACTTATAAATTTCAGTGGAATGAATAATTTGTCAAATTCATCTGTCTTTTCTTACCTATAGTAGTAAAGCTACTGGCATTTGACTAAGGAACAAGGCAACAACTGCACAGTGCTGAGTGTTTTAAGAGTCACCCCTTCAGAATAATTTTCTCATACTTTTATATTTAGTAAATGTGTTCCTATAAACATGAACTGTTCCATCTCCACAGAGAAAACTTTACATATCTCTGAAGAAAAACAAAAGAGCAGATGGATGATAAATTTATGAGACATTTTGTCAGCAGTCATTCCCTGGAACTGAGAGGCAGCCACCAGTAACATGTCTAGCACAGAGGATGGAGAACCAACATTTGGGAACGAACACGTTATAAAATCATAATTCTTATGCTGAACGGGATTTGTTTCAATGCCCTTCAGGTAGGATGAAGCAAAGAACAAATAGAAATTAAACGACTTGTAATTTAATTGCACATGAGATGCAACTTCTTAAATACTAATGACAGAACATTTCAGTTAAAAAGTGATTTAGATACATTGTGAAAAACTGTATATCACGATTTTTATTACCAGTTTCTAAGTATTCTTCCAGCTACATCACATGAGACTTTTGCATTGTGGTTGAATAACTCTCTGTACCCCAGGTATTTCAAGGACATATTAAGTGTGGTAATGTGAAAAGCAGAGCACGCAGCACACCTTTTGGGGGATTGAGATGCCATTAAAAGCTCCCTGGGAATAGAAAGGGAAGGTCCACTATGAGAATAAGATTATGAGAAGTCAAGTTTTAACCAACTGTAAAACTTCAACATATATCTATTCAAGTTGAAGTTAGATGGCTTATCTCCCGGGAAAATGAAGGCCTATGTTTGCCATGCTGTGAACTATTTCAGAACAGAAATATTATATGTTCTCCCACAAATATGTGCACATCTGGATATATGAAGGAAGCTAAAGTAATTAATGGGTTATGTAAAAGTAATTACTACATCTGGAACCCTACTTTTTGATTTGGGTAGAGTTTGTGGTTACATGATTCAGTTCCTAATAAAAGACACACACATTCACAAACATATACACTTCATTTCTCTAACTACCAGCTCCAGTAATAAGTGAGAAATATATGCCCTTGAACAAGATTGACACTGTTGATTAACTTCATCTGACATGTAAATATGTGTTTCTAAAGCAGAAACATAGTGGGCCATACATTATTCCACATGTGTGCGCATGCGTGTGTATCAGCAATTTACTATTTCAAGAAATATATCATTGTAGCATGGAGTATGAGTTATAAAATGAGTCACATTTATGCCTTGCTCAGTCTCTTATCTTCTGAAAGCTCATCTTTGTCTTCAAAAACTATTTACTCACTGTATTTTAGTTTGAAATTTCTTCTTTAAAAATTTTATATTCTTCACAATACTCAACTACTTCCAAATTCTCTGCCTTTCTTACTGTCAAACTCTGTGTTCTTTCTCTATCTTAAAACAAAAATGAAAGCAAACCAAACGCCTCAACAAAAACCAAAGGATATCTGAAAGAGAGAAAAATGACAAAGACCACTTAAAAACCATGGAGACTAATTTGAATGGTATCTGCTCCTAAGCATAGGACTTGCTCTGGGACTTGTTTGATAGACCATTGATGGAAACTGAATTTCCATTATATGATAGCAGCTATCTTTTACAAACAGCTTCTCAGCTAGGGTGGGAGGCTGAGCTAATTTCTCCTCTTCATGAGGAGAGTTCTGTCAGACTTGACTGTAGGATTAAAACCTTCAAACTCACTTCCGTGTTTCAAAACCACAAATCCCCGAGGTTGAAAACCCAACCAATCTTTCAGCTCAAAAACCTACCTGCCTTTGAACAGGCCCTAAGTTCAGGACTTGAAATCCTATCAATCCTCTACCCTGGAAAGCTCTGCCCTGGAAAACTCTGCCACACAAGAAGCCCTATATAAAGCCGTCCTCCTGCTCAGGTATCTGCTACTTCTCTTCTGAGCAGAGGAGACCATCCTCTTGTGTCTTTCCCCCAAAAATATCTTGTGTGAGGTTTGTTATGCGGTGTGACTTTGTGGTTTTTCCTTGGCCCCCAATTGTGAGGATTTCCCTTCAGAGCTGCAATTATTTCCACTAAGGAATTTTTGTTTTTTCCCCTCAGAGCTGAAACACTTCCATTAGGGGACAGCTTCTCCTCAGAGCTACAACCTTTACATTGACCTTGTATAGGTCTAGTGCATGTTGTCACAGTCTCTGTGTGTATCTGTCCTCTAGTGTCTGTAAATTCAGTTTCCTTAAAATCAACCATCACCTCTACAGTTCTTACAATCTGTCCTTACCCTCTTCAGCATAGATCCATGAGCCTTGAGGGAAGAAGGAAGACAAGACATCCCATGCAATGCTAAAGGCTCAGTCTGAAGAATGTCACTCACATCATCCTGTTGTGTTTCTAGGAGAGGCTTCACCAGATAGGGAGCTCACAACAGAATGAATTACAAACATTACCAAAGGCTCATTTGGTGAGTCAATAACTTTTACTGGGCGAGGGGCAACTCGGAAGAAACGACTTGAAGTTGGATGTAAAACGACTTGAAGTTGGATGTAAAAAACAAAACTCACCCTAGTATGAAACATCAGTCTCCATAGGTGAGATCCTTGGAGTTCACTCCACAGCCTGCAGACAGCTGAACAGGTTGCAGGTGTCCTTTTGAACGGGGATCAGTTTGTCTGATTTTATTTCAGACTCTATGGATGATTCCTGGGCTTGGAAACAGCTTAGCTAAACTGAAAGGTTTTTTTTGGTGTGTTTTGGTTCCTCTGAAATTGACCCAGGAGTTTTTGCTGTTGACTCTGGGAAGGTAGGGTCCTAGGAAACTTTTTTGGTTTCAGGGACTTCCTATAACTACTTTGAATCCTTGACATTTGGTCTTATGGAGTTTCCCGGATAGATGGATTGTTTTGATCTCAAGGGGAATCTGATATAGATTTCTTTCTTAATTAACATCTTCTGCAAGATGATACTTCTCTAATGAGGACTGATTGATGCAATGATCTATGGATATAGGAGTATGTCATTCTGAATCATCTTATTATTTATTTATTTAACAAATTAATAGTAATAGATTTTCCCCTAGGGACTAGGCACTATCTAGTCTCAGGATTTTTACTTCATTAACAAATATGATATGATTCTATCTTATGGAGTAGAACTTAAATAAATAAAAAAAATGATTATTCTCCTAACAATTGTACCACTATTATACCAGCGGGTATATCTTACATATAGGTTTCTATTTTAACATGAAAGATCATAGCTAAAAGAAATTGATGGTTACTTTTCTTCTCTACCATCCCCTAGCAGTATGGATGCTAATAGTAGGTAGGGGTGAAGCTTCCAATGAAGTACCAGCTAGATTTCTCCATGTTGTATTGTAAGTATGGGTTAGCTAAGTTTCTTACCATCAGTTTTTGGAGGTCTTTGTTATAACCTGCAGTATTTGGTAGATATATAGAACCCCTTCAGTCAATGACTGAAAAAATTGTCATCCAGTACTAGTACTGAGTTTTTTAGTTTTGGTAGCTTATAATATTTAGTTGGAGTATTATCTCTGACATTATATGAAAATTCCATTTAAACTTCTTCTTCTTCTTTTTTTTTTTTTTGGTTTTTCCAGACAGGGTTTCTCTGTATAGTCCTGGCTGTCCTGGAACTCATTCTGTAGACCAGGCTGGCCTCGAACTCATAAATCCACCTGCCTCTGCCTCCCAAGTGCTGGGATTAAAGGCATGCGCCACCACCGCTCGGCTAAACTTCTTTTATATATGTATTCAGTTTAGGAAGATACTAGAGTTGTAGGTTTTCATATGATTTTTCTAAAGACCTTTAGTGTTAGTTATCCCAACTTTAAATTGGAGCCATTACTTATTTCCCATGACTATTTTTAATGTACAACATAAGGAGTATGTTTAGCATAGACTAGAAATGAATTGTAACTCTCTTAATTATTTTATATTAGTAAATTCAGAGTCTAACATGTTTATGAGTAAGCTTTCAGTCAGGGCTGCTATTAGTCACAATTGAAGATCATGGATATTTTCTTTGTTCAGTTTATCATTCTTTATATGTTAGATATCAATGTCAAACGTGTTGGAACATGATGAAGTATACCTTATTCATCTCTCCCTGTTACTACTTGATATGTACAAGTGAGCACTACTTACATTTTGGAAGAATTGTTCCATTTAAAAAATTCATTGATTTTCCTTGCAAAGTTGAATTAAAATATACACAACAGCTCACTTCTGTTTCCTAAAAGTAAAGAATACATCCAAAACTAATATGTGTTCCTTCCTTTCATTCTATTAGACTTTTACCTCTCTCTCTCTCTCTCTCTCTCTCTCTCTCTCACTCACTCACTCAGTCTCTCTCTGTGTTTGTGTGTGTGTGTATGTCTGTGGGTGTGTGTATATGTGTGTATGTGTGTGCAGACAAGAGAGGATGGATTTCTGCTAAATATGGAGTGAAAAAAAGTTGTGAGCTACCTGATTTAGGTGCTAGTAACTGAATTCACCTGCTCTAAAAGACCAGTATTAAACTATTAAGTCCTCTCCCCAGTCTGTACATGTTGACTTTAGAGGCCACTTACCCTTCTCAAAAATTTTAATGAAGAATTGTTCCTGTCTAAAGGAAATACAGGGACAAAGAGTGGAACAGAGACTGAAGGAAAGGCCACCCAGACACTGTCCCACCTGGGGAGTCATCCCATATTCAGCCACCAAACCTGGACACTATTGCTGATGCTGACAGGAGCCTGATATAGCTGTCTCCTGAGAGGCTCTTCCAGAGCCTTACTGAAGCAGATGCAGATGCTTGCAGCCAACCACTGGATTGAGCATGGGGACCCCAATGGAGGAGTCAGGGGAAGGACTGAAGGAGTTGAAGAGATTTGCATCCCCAAAGGAAGAACAACTAGATCACCAACCAGAATCCTGAGAGCTCCCAGGGACTAAACAACCAATGGAAGAATACACATGAAGGGACCAATGGATCCAGCTGCATATGCAGCCAAGGATGACCGTATATGCCATCAATGAGAGGGGAGGCCCTTGGTCCTATGAAGGCTTGATGACCCAGCATAGGGGAATGCTCGGGCAGTGAGGCGAGAGTGAGTTGGGGAGCATCCTTATAGAAGCAGGGGAAAGGGGGCAGAATAAAGGGTTTACAGAGGTGAAACAGGGAAGGGGATAACATTTGAAATGTAAAGAAATAAAATAACCAATAAAAATTAAATAAAAAAGATGAAGTTGCTCTCTATGTACTCAAATCTTTTACTCCAATATTAACAAACCCATAGTAAAATACCTATTTATCCATTGCATCTAATTCACTTCTTGCATTTGCTCAGTTGATGCATACTCCACTGTAACATTTTAAACATGGATTAGAGGGAGAAAGTTGTATTATTAACTTTGAATGTTTATGGTAACTTAGTCTCATGCTTTAGAAACTGTGCTTCAATGTGCATATGAATATACTTAGAAGGAAACCGTGCCTCAATGTTCTATGATTTCAATGTTACTTGTAGAAATAAAAAACAAATTATGGTGATATTTATGGCGAGTAGCTTTTGGTTATTGTCTCAATCAAAATAATTTCTCTTGTTCAAATTTCTTTTTGGAAGATTATGATTTTATAAATATAAAAACTCTGCCATGGAAATTGAAGGAGTGGTGAAACAAAGTTAGGAAAAATAGACTTGGCAAAGAATTTGGAAGGTAATTGTTTCTAAAATGTGTACTGGTTAGATTATTCACTAGCAAATGATGAATGATCAGAAATCTAAAATGTGAAGATTATAGATGATAATTTGATGATTAGAGGTTTTAAAATGTTACAGAAAATAAATACAATGGTTTTATTTGTTTGATATTATATTCCCTTCTTATCTATCAGATTGACACTATTATATTTGTTTACTCTAAATATATTTGTGTTATATATATATATGTATATATATAAGCTAAATATCTGAGATATTAGTCATATATATTTCTTCATCAAGCATCTAGATACATAGTAAATTACAAAGCAGTTAATGTTGTTCTCTGGGCAGTAATGGCTTGTCCTGTATGAGGCTCTAGGTTCAAACTTTAGAAGTGGAATGATAGGTTTAGGAAGAAAGTAAGGGAGAAAAAAAATCGCAAAGAATAAATAGTATTACCAAAAAAAAGGTAAGTAGTCCAATATTTTCAAAAAATGATATTTTAAGGAAGCATGAAGTTGTAGAAGAGTAAACAAAACCACATTTGAAAAGAAAATAGTTAATGTGGAAAATTTCCAAGTGAAAGAAAGAAAGCAAGCCTGAGTGGCAGAGATGGTGAATTAAATGGTAACTTGTTGTTCATCTAAGCAGAAGGACCATAATTCCTATTTCCAGAACCCACTTACAAGAGTGTTTGTCTGTAGTCCCATCCTGTGAAGTGACATAGGAAGATTGGTGGAATTCACTAGCTAGCAAGCCAAGATTATGCTGTGAGCTACAAGTTCACTGTAAGACCATTGCTGAAAGATAATATGGGAAGTTTGACAAACAACCTACTTTGGTTTTCTGGCCTTTACATGGTTGTGTGCACCTGCACAAATATCTGCACATATTGTCATATGTACACAGACACAAAATAAAGCTTGAAAATAGGTCTAGATAATATTTGCTAAGTCCCAAATTCATTAAGCCTATAACTCATTATAACTTTATAGCCAGAGGTTTTGAGGCATTAGTTTGTCTTTGTTCAAAATAATGTCACAAAAGATTTATTAGGATTTTAATGTGTACTATAATTTCAAACTCATGTCAGACATACATAGAAAAGTACTTAAGTGATATCTCAAAGCTAGGTACTTGAATGTTATCGATTTCTTTTTGTTCATTTATATTTTAAGGGCTTAGAACAGCAGAGCATACTAAATAGTGGTTAACTAATAGATCCATGATGTCAGAGTAAACAGAGACTTTACTATGTTTACGTATGGGCCTTGAATTCCTGATCTTTCCAGGACTTTTAAAATGAAGGGGTGTTGAATTTTATCAAATGCCTTTTCAGCATCTAATGAAATGATCATATTTTTTTTCTTTCAGTTTGTTTATGTAATGATTTACATTGATGGATTTCCGTATATTGAACCATCCCTGCAATGAAGCCTACTTGACTGTTGTGAATGAGCCTTTTGATGTGTTCTTGGATATGCTTTGTGAGAATTTTATTGAGTATTTTTTGTATAGATGTTCATGAGGGAAATTGGTCTGAAGTTCTCTTTCTTTGTTGGGCTTTTGTGTGTTTTACGTATAAGCATAATTGTGAATTCACAGAACAAATTGGGTACTGTTCCTTCTGTTTCTATTTTGTGGAATAGTTTGAAGAGTATTGGTAATAGGTCTTTTTTGATGGTAGGATAGAATTCTCCACTAAACCTATCGTTCCCGGACAATTTTGGTAGGGAGACTTAATTTCTATTTCTTCTATTTCTCTTTCTTTTCTATTTCTTTAGGGGTCATGGAACTCTTTGGATGGTTAATCTTATCCTGAGCACTTGGTATCTGTCTAGAAAAATTGTGCAATTCATCAAAATTTTCCAATTCTGTTAAGTATAGGTATTTGTAGTAGGATTTGATGATATTATGCATCTCCTCAGTTTCCATTGTTATGTCTCCCTTTTCATTTCTGATTTTATTAATTTGGATACTGTCTCTGTGCCCTCTGGTTGGTCTAGTTAAGGGTGTATCTGTCTTGTTGATTTTTATCAAAGAACCATCTACTGGTTTTGTTGATTCTTTGTATAGTTATTTTCGTTTTTACTTGGTTCATTGCAGCCATGAGTTTGATTACTTCCTGCCCTCTACTCCTCTTGGACGTATTTACTTCTTTTGTTCTACAGTTTTCAGGTATCCTGTCAAGCTGCTAGTGTATGTTCACTCCAGTTTCTTTTTGAAGGCACTTAGAGGCATGAGTTTTCTTTTTAGCACTGAGTTCATTGTATCCCATAAGATTGGGTATGTTGTGGTTTCATTTTCATTAAACTCTAAAAAGTCTTTAATTTCTTTATTTCTTTCCTCCTTAACTGAGTTATCATTGAGTAGGACATTGTTCAGCTTCCATGTGTATGTGGGCTTTCTGTTATTTTCGTTTTATTGAAGACCAGTCTTAGTCCTTGGTTATCTGATAAGATGCATGGAATTATTTCAATCTTCTTTAATTTGCTGAGGCTTGCTTTGTGAGCAATTTAAGGTCAGTTTTGAAGAAGGTAGCATGAGGTGCTGAGAAGACGGTATATTCTTTTGTTTTAGGATGAAATGTTCTATAAATATCTGTTAAATCCATTTGTCTCATAACTTCTGTTGGCTTCACTGTGTCTCTGTTTAATTTCTCTTTCCATGACTGTCCATTGCTGAAAGCAGGGTGTTGAAATAACCCACTATTATTGTCATGTTAAAAGTCTTGGAAAGATCGAGAATTCAACGACCATACCTGTACAGAATAAAAGCAATATACAGAAACCTAATAGCCAACATCAAACTAAATGGAGAGAAACTTGAAACAATCCCACTAAAATCAGGGACTAGACAAGGCTGCCCATTCTCTCCTTATCTATTCAATATAGTACTTGGAGTTCTAACTAGAGCAATTAGACAAAAAAAAAAAAAGTATGTCAAAGGGATGCAAATTGGAAAGGAAAAAGTCGAAATATCACTATTTGAAGACAATAGGATAGGATACTTAAGTGACCCCAAAATTCTACCAGAGAATTCCTACAGCTGATGAACAACTTCAGCAATATGGCTGTTTATAAAATTAACTCAAACAAATCAATACCCCTTCTATACTAAAAGGATAAATGGGCTGAGAATGAAATTAGGGAAATGACATCTTTCACAGTAATCACTAACAATATAAAATATCTTGACGTGCCTCTAATCAAGAAAGTGAACTTCTAGTCTCTGAAGAAAGAAATTGAAGAAAATATCGGAAGTTGTAAAGATCTCCCATGCTCATGGATTGGCAGGATAATATAGTAAAAATGTACCCAGACACTTATGGTCACCTGATCTTTCACAAAAGCTCTAAAACCATGCAGTGGATAAAAGACACCATTTTCAACAAATGGTGCTGTTTCAACTGGAGGTCAACTTGTAGAAGAAGGCAAATCAATACATTCTTAATATAGCAAAAATGGCCATCTTGCTGAAAGCAATCTATAGATTCAATGCAATCCCCTTCAAAATTACAATACAATTCTTCATATGGTTAGAGCAATTTGCAAATTTATTTGGAATGAGAAAAAACCCAGGATAGTGAAAACTATTCTCAACAAAATAAAATAAGTCCTGGGGGAATCACCATAGTTGACCTCAAACTGTATTACAGAGCAATAGAGATAACAGGCAGGTAGGTCAGTGGAATAGAACTGAAGACCCAGAAATGAACCCAGACACTTATGGTCACCTGATCTTTCACAAAAGTTCTAAAACCATCCAGTGGATAAAAGACACCATTTTCAACAAATGGTGCTGGTTCAACTGGAGGTCAACTTGTAGAAGCAGGCAAAACAATCCATTCTTATCTCCTTGTGCAAAGCTCAAGTCCAAGTGGATCAAGGATCTCCACATAAAACCAGATATACTGAAACTAATAGAGAACCTGGGGAAAAACTTTGAATTCATGGGCACATGGGAAAATTTCCTGAACAGAACACCAATGACTTATGTTCTAAGATCAAGACTTGGCAAATGAGACCTCATAAAATCGCAAAGCTTCTGTAAGGCAAAGGACACTCTTAATAGGACAAAAAGGCAACCAACAGATTGGAAAAAGATGTTAACCAATACTAAATCCAATGGAGGGCTAATATCCAATATATACAATGAGCTCAAGAAGTTTGACTCCAGAGAAACAAATAATCCTGTTAAAAAAAAATGGGGAACAGTGCTAAACAGAGAATTCTCAACTGAGGAAACTTGAATGGCTGAGAAGCACCTAAAGAAAAGTTTCACATCCTTAGTCATTAGGGAAATGCAAACCAAAAAGACTCTGAGATTCTACCTCACACTAGTCACTCATGGAAGGAGTTGCGGAGACTAACTATGGAGCAGAGACTGAAGGAAGGACAAGCCAGCCTAATATATCTATCTCCTGAGAGGCTCTGACAGTACCTGACTAATACAGAAGTAGAGGCTCTCAGCCATACATTGAACTGAGTACAGGGTACCCAGCGAAGGAGTTAGAGAAAGGACCAATGGAGCTGAAGGGTTTGCAGTCCCTTAGGATGAACAACAATATGAACTAATTAGTACCCTCAGAGCTCCCAGGGACTCAATCACCAACCAAGGAGTATACATGGTGGAACTCATTGTTCTGGCAGCATGTGTATAGTAGAGGATTGCAAAGTCAATCATCAATGGGAGGAGAGGCCTTTGGCCCTGTGAAGGTTCTGTGCCCCAGTGTAGGGGAATGCCAGGGCCAATAAGCAGGAGATGGTGGCTGGCAGGCATGGGGAGGCGGGAGGCAACAGGGGTTTGTTCTTGTTGTTTTTGTTTGTTTGTTTGTTTTTTAGAGGGGAAACTGGGAAAGGAGAAATCATATGACATGTAAATAAAGAAAATATGCAATAAAAAAACCAAAAAAAACAAAAACTCGGGTAACAGCAGATGTTGGAGAGGATGTGGAGAAATGGGAACAACCCTCCATCTTTAGTGAGACTTTATGAAATTTTTAAGCAAATGGATGGGACTAGAAAATATCATCCTGAGTGAGGTAACCCCATCACAAAAGAACACACAAGGTATGCACTCACTGATAATTTGCTATGAGCCCATAAGCTCAGAATATCCAAGATACAATTCACAAACCACATGAAGCTCACGTAGAAGGAAGACCTACGTGTGGGTGCTTTGGTCCTACTTGGAAGGGGGAATAAAATACTCAAGGGAGCAAATACGGAGACAAAGTGTGGAGTAGAAACTAAAGGACAGGCTGTTCAGATACTCTAACACCTGGGGATCCATCCCATATACGGTTACCAAACCAAGCCACTATTGTGGATGCCAAGAAGGGCTTACTGACAGGAGCCTGAAACAGCTGTTTCCTGAGAAGCTCTGTCAAGAGTCTGACAAATACAGAGGCAGGTGTTTGCAGCCAACCATTGGACTGAGCATGGGGTCACCAAGGGAAGAGTTACAGAAAGGTCTGAAGAAGCTGAAGGGTTTTGCAATCCCCTAGGAAGAACAACAATATCAAACAACCATACCCTTAGAGCCCCCAGGGACTAAACTACCAACAATGGAGTACCCATGGAGAGTTCCGTGGCTTCAGCTGTTTATGTAGCAGAATATGACGTTGTTGGGCATCGATGGGAGGAGAGGCCCTGGGTACTATGAAGGCTTGATGCCCCAGTGCAGGGGAATGTAAATGGGAGGTGGGATGGGATAAGGGATTTTTGGTGGTGAATCTGGAAAAGGGGATAACATTTGAAATATAAATTAAGAAAATATGCCATAAACAGTAACAAGAAGAAAAAACAGAAAACAAAAGCAAATACAAACAAACAAACAAAGAAAGAAACACACACAAAACCAGGGGACGTTAGCTAATATAACAACATTGAATAGCTACTCTTATAGGCCTCTGAAAGAAAAATGTTATGGATACTTTCAAGAATTCGGATAAAGTTTAGATTTTATACAACATTTATGCCCTTACTTCATAAACTGTTTAAGGCAGTGGTGTAGTTGTCTTTCACTACTTTGTGGCTTCAGCTTTCCTCCATCCTTCTCTACTTTTCTTCCACTCTTTCAACCCATTAACACTAGAAAAAAAGAATAGAAAGAAAAGGAAAGAGATCCCTGAATAAAGTCAGGGGGCAGAATGGGAACAACGTGATTGTTAGACAACTCTCTGTTGATTAGGGTCATTGAGTCTCTTGGGGCAAGCTCGTTCATTGCCAGTAGGATATTTAGCTTATTCTTCTTGTTGTTTTATCTTTACACATGACTACTTAACAAACTATGGACCCACCAACAACCCCCCCCCCCCATTAACCCAACAACAACCCACCATGCATCTTGGGACTGAAATGTTCCCAGAATGACAAACATCACACGATCAGAAAAAGTATCTACAGCTTACAAAATAACATCAATGCTAGAACATGAGGCAAACCATAATCATCTGCTGTGGACTATTTGATGCAGACCTTTACCCCATACCTGGAATTAAAACAAAAAATATAATCCTATAATAATTCTGTATTTTTTAAAGAAACCAAAACTCCAAAACTGTCAGTACAGAGCAGTACGTTTGCCTGGCTGTAAAACACACTACAATAATACAAAATACAGACAAGATGGCTCTTTAGACCAATACTGCCTGTAGGATATTTCTTGTGATTGAATACTTTTACAACCTATGCTATTCAGTGCTGTCATTATTAGTTAGGGCTAAGTGAATATTTGATTGAAAGTAGTCTATATGCCAGAGAAATTGTATTTACTTGGATAATTATTTTAGTGAGATTTATATCTAAATCCAGGATCTCTCAGGAAAATTTACTTCAGAAAAAGCATTTTGATTCTGTTGCTTGTAGAATCTATACCAGTTTGTTATCTTTTATTTTTCTTTACATTCTCCCTCAGGAGGTATGATCAAGACTCTGTTCAGAGTATATCCTCGAATGATAGTATTTCCAGAAAAGTGGGTTTGTATAGGCACACTAGTAAGCTCACCCCCTTCACATCATATAACATACTGTTTTAATGATCAGGTGAAGAAATAGCTAACAAAGAGAAATCCGAAAGCCATGCCCACCAGTACATACGTTCTTTGTCAAATAAACTACAAGACTTTGAGAAGACATTTTAAAAGAGCTATTTTTCATTATATAAAATATTCATATAGTCAAAATCAGCCTTAGTAAGTAATACTATTTATTAGGTTTTTTTATTTTGTAAAATATTCTAAGTGTTTACCAATGAGAAATAATGACAGTTTTTATCACTAAAATTCTACCAACATTTGCATGTTTTACTTTCCACTCACTTTGCATTAGAGGGACTAAAACTTGTCCCACTTTTTCCTTCTTCCTCTCTTCCTTCCTTCCTTCTTTCCTTTCTTCCTTCCTTCCTTCCTTCCTTCCTTCCTTCCTTCCTTTTTTCTTTTCTTTTTTTTTTACTTTTTTTGAGATTGCAGTTTAATTACATTTCTCCCTTCCTTTCCCTTCCTTCAAATCCTTCCCGCTCTCATTCAAATGTACATAATACTGTGTCCAAAGGGAAGAACTACCAGTGCCTACAATAAAGACAGTACACTATTGAGCACCCCCTAATGGAAGGAGAGAAAGGCTTGAGCACTTTATGTCCCCAGGCACAAGGCAGTGCCAAGAACATTTGGGTATCTTTCTGTTTTTACTAGCTTGGCTGCTCTAACAAGTCCCATAAATTCTATGTCTTTCCAGGACAACAAAGAACTGGGAAACAGATTACTTTCAAGACCATGTGTCTTTATGCAGCATTTCTTGGAGAAGCTGTGCAATGAGTCTGGAGCCAGGCCCACAGTGGGATACTGGGAAATTTGGTATTATAAAGGGACTATTTACTATTCAGTTTATAGCTGTCTGTAAATTGGACTTATTTTCTGGAGATAGAACTATTAATTTGAAAGCCAAATAAGGAGTCTTGCCCCTGATATGATGGTAGATGTGGGATTTCTTTGTAGATTGTTAAGATTTGTGGTTACTTTTTTATACTTTCTCTCTCTCTCCATATATATACATATATACATGTATATATACATATGTATATATACATATATATATATATATATATATATATATATATATATATTGCCCTTGAACACAGTATATTAATAACAGCAAGTTATAGAGTGCTTGTTCACCTACTGTTTTGAATAATGTAACAGTAATTGTACATATATCTAATATATAAGGCTAAGATTAATGAAGATATCTGATATTCTTTCTGACAGAGCCTTCATAAATATTTCGAAATAAAATTTTAAGGGCTTTCTTTTTCTCCAT
>JADRCC010579444.1:0-24321 GCA_019843855.1 Hylomyscus alleni
GACTGGATGTGAAAGGGTTTCAGTTTGTCAAGTATTTAGAACAATCAGAGAACAGCTAGAGGCTGGAACCTGACAATGAATTTGTGAACCATGCTAGCCACCTCACTCAGGTCAGATACTTCATGATGGCTGGAGTGCCCGGGTCCTGTACTCACCACACACTTCACGGCTACCAACCACAGTTTAGTCACCTTGAATTTGTGCTCTGTTTTCCATCGGGCACTACAGGTTAAGGTGACAGACCCACGTGTGGAGAGATGCTGCAAGCCATAGTCACAAGCACGTTGAACAATACGGAATAATCTGACCATAACGTGGGGTGCCTGCAGCCCACTGTTCACTGCTCTTTCTTTTCATGATTTTGATTTTTAGAGACAGGGTCTCACTGTGTAGCTCAGGTTGGTCATAAACTTTCTGTCCTCATGTATCCAAGGTACTGGGATTACAGGTGTGCACCACCATGCCTAACTAGGTATTAACTCTTGATCAAGATTTTATACCAACTTAGATGAGCCCTCCCTCAATCTGCTGGATCCCCTGGTGTACTCCTTTCTCATTTGCTATTAGTCAGACAGAAGTACAACGTTGTTGTTTACAGGCTGAGACTTCTATAAGCAAGTCTTCCCTCTGATTACATAAGGCAATGACATAATAACTCCAAAGCAAACTAAAAAAACCATGTGTTTAAGGATTAAAGCTATCTCCTTTAATCCTTAAACCTACCCTGCAGCCATACCTACCCTTAATCCCATACCCTACAGTCCCAAAGCATTGAGACATGGACCATGTGGCTAACAGGTAAGGCCATGCATGGGTATGCCAGACACTACATCTTCTTCATTCTGTTCCTAGTTTTATGTTTTTAGGGTCACTCTGTGCCTTGTAGAAAAGCAAGCTTAAGTGTCTCTCCATGGTGAGGCACCTTCTCTGGGAAAGACTTCTGTCTGCCTGCCACAGTTTCTTCCTTCATAGGATGAAGAAAGACAAGCAGAGGAGATATCTACAAAACCTGAGTGGATAACAACATAGCCAAGTCAGAATGAGTTCAGACAAGCCAGGATGTATGACTTCCTCACAGCAGCCTTCCCACATCCTTCCCACGAAGCCCTTGGAATCCCAGCAGGACCTTTTACATGAGTGCTGTATCATTTTTATGTTTGTGATAATTTTAAAGCATGTAAACTCTACAATTCTGAGACTAGAGAGATGGCTCAATTGTTAAAAGCACTGACTGCTCTTCCAGAGGACCAGAGTTCAGTTCCTAGCACCCACAACGTACATCTCACAACTGCCTCTATCCCTAGCTCCAGAGGAGCCACTGCACTTACCTGGCCTCTCCAGGCACCTGTACACACTAGGCATATTCGTCCAGATACACATGCACACATATATACATTCTTAAAATTTTAAACTACAGATCCAGTGCTTTGTGAGGAGGGAAATATATGTTCAGTATATTTCCTAATGCTCTGCTGTATATATTTTACCTTCACATAGGACATGGTTCTTTTTAAATATTGAATAACATATTATCATTTCAAATTTCTCAATATTCCTTAAAGCATAATTTCCCAAGTATAGGTTGCCTAATTTGGAAAGGTTAGAAACCTATTCCAAGGCAAGTTTCCTGGCATGTTTTGGCTTTGCTTTCATCTGGAAGGGAGAAAAGATGGAGTGCTGGTTGTCCTTTTACCCAGTACAAGCAATTGTCCACATATCCGGTCCACTTGAATAGAGTTGTCCTGGCCTGGGGCCTCAGTGTTGTCAAGGCTCACTTCCATCATGAAGACCCAGCCATGGGCTCAGGTCATGGGAGCAACAAGATATAGGCCCATTGGTGCAGAATAAAGAAAAGTCTAGTAGTTAACTTAGGGAACTCAGGTGCAGCGGTGACTCCAGATGGTTAGAGAACCCCCTGCATGTGCTTGCATGTGTACAAAGGAGAATGCAGCTTCAAGTGCCAGGCTGTGGCCTGTATGTATATCTGTTTCTTCTAAAAGTGGGATCTCCTTTGTAAATGACTGGGTGATTCCACTCCATAGGTGGGATGGTCATTTCTCCATCTGAGGCTGATCCTAGAACAATGATTGTCAATTTTCCTAATGCTGCCACCCTTTAATACAGTTGTTCATATTGTGGTGACACCCAGCCTTAAAATTACTTATGTTGCTACTTCATAACTTTAAGTTTACTACTGGTATAAATCATAATGTAAATATGTGATGTACAGGATGGTCTTAGGCAGTCCCTGTGAGAGGGTGGGTCCTTTAACTCCAAAGGTGACTGTGGTCCACTGGTTGAGAACCACTGCCTTAGAATATGAAATCTGCTAGAATGGAGTAAGCTATAGCGCCTGCATTTTCTGTACTGTGATGTGGCTTTTAATGATAATTCTGTTTCTCCCTTTTAATATTCAGTTAAAAGAGCTGTTTTCATGACACTCAACACTCATTTATCCAGTTGTCTGTTAACGTATACACAAGTGTAAACAAAGTAGCTTGTACATATGCATTTGTTTTCCCTTCACTAGTCTTCAGAATTCTTGATTTATCTATGAAGTTAATTTATAGACAAAGAAAAATAATGTGTGGCATTATGTGAAATTATGCATTTACCTGTTGCATAGTGGAGTTTTTTTGTTTGTTTTGTTTTCTTTTTTTATGTCCTTTCATCTTTACCTGAAGCCTCCATCAGCACCCAGAATAGGCTTTTTCTCTTAAAATATAAGATCCCAATGAATGATATTTGTTATTATTACTGCTACACTTGTTTCTTTTCATCTGTTTAGTGTGTGTGTGTGTGTGTGTGTGTGTGTGTGTGTGTGTGTACATACACATGCGTATGCCTGTGGAGGCCAGGGATCAACACCAGGTGTCTTCCTGGATCCTTCTCCACATTGTATTTTGAGACAGGATCTCTCACTGAATCTGGAACTTATGGACTGTCTAGAGTGGCTAATCAGGGATGCCCATGTATTGTCCTGTGTCTGCATCCCCAGTGCTCAGATTACAGACATGCACTACCTTACCCTTCTGTAGGTTCCAGGGTTCTCATACTTGCATGACAAGCTCATTAAGGACTGACCAATCCCCCAGGTGACTAACACTCCACTAAATCACTTTTTACTTGAGGATAAACTACAGAACAAACAACCTGAGTAACAAGAGCACAGAGTTTTAAGGCAACAGCACTTTCTTAGACTGTTGGTGTCTGCATATGCTCGGACACAAGCTAGATAGTATCAGTTGATCGGCAGGTTTTATGCTTCATTTCTTACTCATGCCCCTCTCCCTGGTATCTCCTCAGTGTGCCTGCACCGTACTGCGTGGCTGCTTGCCATCAGTCATCGTGTAAGATATGCCTTTCCCAGGCACGTCTAAGATCTGAGGCACTTGTAATCAGAAAGTTATGATACAATCCTTCAATCTCTATTTATAATTCTACATCTTTCTGACCCTGGAGCTCTAGACTGGGCCACTCATGTCTCAGGACACTAGATAGGTCAGAATATCCCAAGTACTCGCCTGCCCTCTCTCCTGTGCCTGTTAGAGCTGTCATTATAGATTGCTTCAGTCACACGTATAATTGCTTCATTGCTAGTAACTGGCTTAATATTGTCCCAGACCTCATTGGCTCTTCTTACCTCAGATTTACATACAGCATCCCAGGGCTTACTTGAGGGCATTTATCATCTCTCCTCCAAATGATCTGGTGACAGTGTACAGCGATTCAAGTTTTCATCAGCCCATACACGATGCAGTCTTTCTTCTTTGCTGCCACAAGCCAAAGAAGGGAGGAAATGGAGAGAAATGCTTTCATTACTGCACTTCAAGGAGGCCCTGTCATGAAGTCACGAAGGGAAGTTCCTGAAGTTGCCCCACACTGACACTGGCAGATGCTCTGTGGGTCGCCCCATCCCTTCATAACACCGAGACAAAAGCGTTCAGCACTCTTTCTTGCCAGCCATGCTTGCACTCAGCCAGCTAGATATATTCTGCCCCAAGCTGCCTCTCCTGTCCCCTTCTTACTCCAGGAGAAAGCCTCGATGATTGTGCACTGAGTTAACTGCTGCTGCTACTGCATACTGATGTGAGGTTTGTTTATTGTCTCTTAAAGGAGACTGTCGTTTTCGCTTAGAGCATGATGACGGCTACAAGGGGCTTGAATCGTTTTTTCACTGCTCTGATAGCAGGAGTGAACATGGGATGCTTTGGACACTGAAACAGTGTTGTAAATGGCGCTGGGTTCTCACAGTGACCTCAGAAGCTTATTATAACCACTATGTAGCCATCCTCATAGGCGCAACCTCAGCTTCCTATCTCATAGTAGATTTTAAATGCTCATACTCAAAAGGATTTGTAAGTTTAGGGTCCACTGGACAAGCTGGAGTCAGCAGGAAGACTGCCTCTCTAAATTATGAGTGTCCTTCACTCACCTCACCATACATTTCTAAACTCTCTTATTCCTTGAACTTTCAAGAGCTTCTTGATAAGGTACTCCTAAGAAAAATGTCTTATTCAAGTGCCTTTTTTTTTTTCCTGAGGGTGAAATCACAAACATCTGTAAGTAGTTTAGGCTTCTTTTTTTTGTTTGTTTTGTTTTTCGAGACAGGGTTTCTCTGTGTAGCCCTGGCTATCCTGGAACTCCCTCTGTACACCACCTGCCTCTGCCTCCCCAAGTGCTGGGATTAAAGGCATGTGCCACCATTGTCCGGCTAGTTCGGGCCTCTTAAGATAGCTTAGTAAAACTATTTATGATATCATTTAATCCAGGAGTGATGTGATTTATGGAAGGTGTTTGCTTGTCCAGTTCTGCTCTGTGGTTCTGAACACACTCAACTCAGAGTCTAGATCACAGCCAGTTGACTTCATAAAAAGCATGGCTTCCTCCAGAATGGCTATACTGTCATTCACTCCTTCCCAGATCAGATATTGCCCATTCTGTTTCTGGAGACTCTAGATGTCAAAGCACTGCATCCACCTTTTTCTGTTGTCATCCTGTACTGTGCCTTCCATGTAGCAGTAAGAAACCACATCTACAGCATCTGCTTTGGCAAGGGAGCATGTCCATCTGCGTGATTTTAAGAGATTGAGAGGTCGCATCAACTTCTTTTGTTTTGTTTTGTTTTGTTTTGTGTAATAACAATTATCCCAAAAGTGTGCAAGGGTGATTTGCACTTTCCAGAGTTAAAAGCCATCTTAGACTACCTAGTGTGATTCTGAGTGGTGAGAGAGACTCATGGTAGGCTAGTTAGAACTCAATAGGCGTAACATATCCATACACACACACACACACACACACACACACACACACCTTTCTGTCTCTAATTTTTATTGGAGGCTTCTGATTTTTGATAGATTATAGGAGTTCCTAATACACTTTAGATACTAATCCCTTTTCGGGTATACTAGTCAGCTTTGGATCACGATGACAGAATCTCTGAAGTAGCCAACTTAATAAGACTCATGGTTTATGTTGGTTGTATAGATTTCATACCATGGCCTCTTGGCTCTGCCATTTTTAGCCTAGGATGGCACACAGCATGACAGCTGCATATGGCAGAGGTGACTGAGAAGCAAGGAAAGCTAGGAAAGGATCAGTTTCCAAGAGTCCTTTCAAGGGCACATGCCTTTGACCTAGCTTCCTTTGCAGTAGGCCCCTTCTCTCAAAGGCTGTACCACCTTCCAGGACACTATAGGTCGGTGACTGAGCCATGCGAGACACCTATGCAAGCCGTATAATGGATGTGTGTGCTTGGCACATGCTTTCTGTCCTTGTTGTTTCCTAGATGTAGGGAAACTTCTGAGCTTCCTGCCACCCTTGTCAGTCTCTGAATTTTTTGCCTGCCCTTCTGGTGCCACATCCAATGTCAGTCATTATTTGAGAGTTCCCTTACCCCATTCTGTGCTTCCTTCTGGTAGTGTTGTGGATTTAGGTCTTTTGTGATCTTCAAATCCATCTCTAGCTAACCTTTTTGTATTGTATATGGGTCTAGAATGTTGCAATTTTAGGTTTTGTGTAATCTTAAACCCATTTCTACCTGATGTTTGTGTATCATCTATATGTCTAATTTCATTCTTTTCTGCAGTATCTCCAATTTTCTCCACATCAAAAGACAGATTTGTAACTGTAATGCTTATTGTATTAACTCCCCTCCCATTGTATTAGAACTCTGCAGTTTGTCTGGGGCCCACATTCCCTGTGAAATGCACATGAGTATTGTAATTGGTGAATCTGACTGGACCTAAACGAGGTCCAGTCTTGGTGGACTTGGTTGGAAAGGGCTACATTCCCCCAGCTGCAGACCCCTCCCCCTCTGTGAAGTGGCTTGACAGAGTCTTACAAGAACTTCAAATCTGCTGGGTTCTGTTTGTGAAAGCTGTTTTGAAAGTTGACACAGTTAAATGTTTATTGCGTGTTTATAAATGTATTAGTCACAGACACAGAAGCAGCTGGGCCTCCCGCTCCCACCTGTTCAAACTACTGAGGCAAAGCCACCTGGAAATGTTCACACCAGTAATTGGACCTTTACCCTTTAGAATTTCTTAAAATTCGGCCACAAGAACTTTGCTGTCTGGTGGAGTGCCCTCACTCAGCTCCTAGTCGTTGTCCTTGGGTGAGTCAGGCACAAAGCCTGCAAGTCACATGCGTGGTTGCAAATTAAAAGCACTGTGCAAAAATTTGGAAGACGATGCTGAGGGAGAATAACTTCTCATTTGCTTCATACCGAGGAGCAATTTTTAATGACTGTTCATGGTTAGAGAAACCTATAAATGGGACTTATTGATCCGCTTTCTCCATAGGAAATCACCTAAGAGAGACACACTCCCTAGCATCTTGTACTAGGCCACATATAAGGCTGTGGCCCAGTTCCTATCACCTGACCCTGCTGTCTCCCTCCCCAAAAAGCTCCTCACTGCAGGAATCTCAGATTTCATAGGAAGTCAGAGGTTAGAAGAAAGTTTTACGTGAGCGCCAGATCCGCCTTGCAAACTCTAAGGAGGGTATTCTTGGTGCCTTGAGCCTTGTGGTCAGAGTGCTGTGTGAACTGTAGCCTCGGTCCTGCTGACTCCGTGGAAGAGTGGCTGAGCCTGGAAACAGAGCAAGCAGAACTCAGACTTTGGCTGGGGTTGGTGTGGAACAAAGAATAGTGAGGAGACATCCGAGAAAGCCACAGGAGCCAGCGTCGTAAATGAAAGAGTTTCCATGAAGACCTTTAAATCCAGCTGTGATGCCTAAGCACCAAGGCTGTCCTTCTTGCCTCGGTTATGGTCTAGATTCATCTATAATGTGACTTAGTTATGAGATATTAATTATTAATTAGAATTAGTCTGCAGTGTCTTATGAAACAGGTTTATAGAGGGTAGAGGGAAGGGGAAGGTGTGAGCGTGTCTGAAGGTAAGGGTTATCCTGAGCCTTCTGGCGATGACAGCAGGAGACAGCAGCTGCAGGGAACCTCTCACGTGCCCTAACAGTGCAGGTAACATTTATTCCTCAAGGGTGCTCTATCAGTCAGTGCCACACATGCATGCCCATTGGCCAGTCTGATAGATACAACTCCAAAACAGGATGAGACCAACTCATTGCTTTTAGTCAGACTTCAAGGCAGCAGTACCTGGGCAGTATCTTCACAAGAATCAGATGAGTTAAAGAGATGAACTCACAACAGATAACTCAGTTCAAGCACACCTGTGCACTGACAGCTTTTTAAGAAATTTCAACAACACTTATTTCTAGGACAGAGTTGGGACCTCCATTGGCTTTTCTTTTCCAAAATTCTATATTAACTGTTACCCTAACATCTCTAATATATGCCATCAAGTAGAGTTTATAGTATTTGTCTCCAATTCTAAAATCCCAGAAGGCTCTGAAAACTAACTTTGAAGTAAAGTGACACCCCCCCCAAACACATTTGACAACAAAAGCCAATAAGCACTAGTGTGGCTCTCTTAGAGACTTGGTTTAATGTGGTGCAAAAAGTCCTCTGTTTAGCTTTAGAAATACGAGGACACTTAGTGACAGCATGGTGCTTTGTGCACCGTGGGCATGACATCATGTGCAATCTGATAAGTGTAATTCTCAAAGCCTCTGGCCCATGGGGCTCAGATAAGAGATTGTGGCCCTGTGGTTTGCGTATGGCTCATTCCCTCAGGTCCTACCCTGATCTAGGGCAATAGCTCCACCCCAGGGGTCCTCTGTACTCTAACCATGTCTGTGTCTGAATTACACTGACAAGTGATGACATTCATCTCAGCAGGAACCAACTCAGTCCTGCCTACTCTGGCACCACTCTGCCTGGCCCTGGGCCTGGCACAGTGAGGCTCCAGGAAACTCATATTGAGGAACACAGGGACAGATCATACACTGCTTCCTCTAGCTTCATGCTCAGAGAGTGGCCCGTAACAGTCTTCTCCCTAAATGCTAGGAGCACCCTGGTGACATCTGTGTGACTAGGTCTGTAGACTCTGGATGCATTATGTTGAAGGAAGAAAGACATGGCTTTAAAGAGTGGGTTGATTTCTAGGGTAGGAAGGAAAGACCTCTGTAACCCCAAAAGTAATAGCACTGCAAGAAATGGGCTGCGGCACCCTAGGGTTAATGCTTGAATTTGAATGATGCAGCCTTTCATACTGCACAATCATGCTCTAGATGTGGGGCTCAGGATCATTTCATTCTAATGTAAATGGGGGCAGAGCATTCTAAACCCAGGAAACATCGCTAAACTCAAAAGAAGGGATGTATGGTCATCTCAAGCAGAAGCCCAAGTGATGTAATCAAAACGCAGTCATGGAAACTCTTAAGAAATGGGCATGTTGAGAACCATCTAGGTTCTGTCTGCCAGACACTAGTGTCCCATGGTGGGATGTAGTGGGAATGGGAAGGGAGTCTTCTGAGAGTCAAGGCCCCCAGACTCTCGCACACCTGGACAATAAGCCTGGTATCAAAATCCACTTGCCACGTAGGCCTTTCAGGCCTCCTGCCAGAGGAAATCTCTCCAGGTTCCTGTAATGGCAGCTGTTGTACTAATTGTTAAGAACCTTAACAAGTGGTTATCTGTCCCACCCCTTACTGCTTCCTGTCCTTGGTGCCTCTGGCAGTTACACCAGCCACACAGTATGGCCTGGAGATCCACTGAGTTAAACTGGGAAGAATCTTCTAACTTGTCTCTAGTGGCTGGTATGTAGCACAAAGAAGTGGGGACATGATCTCCTAGGGCCTCAGATCAGGAGCCTGCATGCAACAGACATCCCAGAAACCTAACTGTACCTCACCAACAGGTGTGTGTGATCTGAGGCCAAGGGAGGTTCAGCTGCAGCCACAGTACCTGCAGACATGGGAATTCACTTTGTGTCTTCCATCCAGTTCTTTCCAAGGGGTTACCAAACTGGAAACCACCTAACCAAACAAAGTTGCACTTCCTTGATGTGTTGTTTTGTTGTCTAATTAATAACTTCAACTATTTCGAGGCAGGGTTGATAGCGTGGCTTTCTCCTGTACAGAAGTGTGAAGAGAATGCAGAATGTTGATCTTCACCAGCCCCAGACATTTTTAATAAATCGAACCTATTCTTTAACTTCAATTATCATAAAAGACTTTCTTCTGAAGAGTTGTTACATTTTGCATTTGTTTCCTTGGTTTTGGTTTTTGTTTTTGTTATAAAGGAAATGCTGTTGGGAATTTCCCTTAATTTCTCAGAATTGGATTCTACTTTAACTTGAGGTGTTATTGGTAGAATGCAAGCTCTGTGACGTTATGGGCTTGCCAAGGTGCGTTGTGTAGGGACAGTTCACAGTCCAAGCACTAAGTTGTAGGAAAACAAAAAACAAAAAGAACCAAAAAGGAAGTCAATGCACTCCTTATCTAGGTCAGTGGCCCAGATTTTTTGTCACTGCTGCTGGCTGCCGTTAAGCTGTCCATTTACAACTTGTAAAGCTCTTTATCTTAGACAGCAAGAAAGATCAATGCCAAATTATCTCAAGAATATTATTGATGACCTAAGTGTCATTTTCTGTTTTTATTACTTCTCATCGTATTTGGCTTGTAATTCAAACCACTTTCTAATTAATTTGGTTTGGCTCAGTTGGAATAGAAAAAGCTAACTATCTAATAGGTGGCACATGTCGCAGAGAAACCTACAAGTTCCTTATTTCCCCAAGATCAATCACCCATGAAATAACTTACCAAACTTCTGTTTTTCTAGCAAATTCTCAAGAAATACAATAAAATTAAATTTGTCTAGTCCAAAGAAGCGGGAAGAAACCTGAATGAGCGGAGGTGACCCAAAAGCCTAGCTTTATCTAGCTCTGATCTGTCTTCTAGTTGTTAAAATATCCTGAGGCACTCGATCAGGTTGCATTTTAATTTCAAAGCCATGTGGTGTGTTAGCAAAGCGCACATGGTCCTGATTTGAACTCCGACTGTTAAGCAGAGCTCTGGGCTGGCTGCGATAGGGTCTCCAGAAGGTCAAAGGCCTAGAGCCTACATCTTGGTTAGCTCTCACCCGTGTGGAAACCAGAAGCCTGGGTCAGGACACCAGTGCCAGTGACAGGCCCTGATTAGATTAGACCTACATCTATCAACTACACAGAGCGTGCACTTAACCTTTCAACTCTACACTTTGGATGCATCTTTATTTTTCAGACGAAAAGGTGACTGTTAACTCTACCAAAGCCTTGGTCCAAGAACAGGGAAGTAGAATATATTGTTGTTTCATCTACTGCTGCATTTCTGTAGAGATAGTAATATAATGCACATCAAGACTCATTTTATCTGTTCTCCAAATTCATAAGCTTGGTATCTATAGAAAACTACTTTATAATTGTATGTGGGTTTTTTTTTTTTCACATTTGAATGAGAGTTTAATATTTTCCTTTGGCCTCCATCCACAGTTACCTATTTCTTGTATGTGGTTGTTGGTTCACTTGTAGAAAGAACATTAACTGACTTGAGAAATTTGGTTTCTTTTTATTCCTCCAAGTGTGTGGTTTAAATAGTATTTTTAAAATTATTTCAGTTTCGTAGAATATACTCCTAACTATTAAGGAATTAACCCCTCAACTTCTAACAACACTATAGTTCTAGAAGCACATTTTCAAATATAGTTGTTCTCGTTCTCCTCGTGAGCCTGACCAAGCCTGTGATGTGCAGAGCACTCCTGACCAAGCCTGTGATGTGCAGAGCACTCCTCAGCCTTGCCTCACAGGTTGAGCCTCTGCCTGGGATGCCCACGTCCCTTTGCTGTCTATGGGATGGACTCAAGGACAGCAGTGTTGGTGACAGAGCAGGTGGTGGAGAACGATCCAACTCCTGTAGACAGGGTTTGAACCTCCTAATCCTTCATTTATATTGTAGTCTTTCCTGGAGACCTACCTGCCTTGGGACCAGGGAGCAGCAACCCTGCCCTCTTGAAACCAGAATTTCTGCTTTAATTCTCCCTCTGAGTCTTTATCCTCAGCCACAGATGGCTGAAACAGTATTTTTCTCTTTAATCATGTACTCGCTCTAGCCTTCAAGATGAAATTATTCTTATGTTGAAAGGAGTTTTTCCTTCCATTACTTTGTTTCTGCCATGCATGGACTGAGTTAATAAACCCATTTCTCATAACATTTATAGAATCCTGGCCCAGAAAGGTTTGAAGCTGGGGGTGGGGGTGGGGGATGCAGCAAAGACCCTTTAGGAGAAAGAATCCTTCCTGAATAAAAGAAAGATAAAAATGAGCTCATTTCAGTTATATTAAAAGTCGTCATCAATCACCCCAACCCTCCCCCCACCCTGTTCACCCCAACCCTCCCCCCACCCCATTCACCCCAACTCTCCCCCAACCCCGTTCTTCATTTGAATGAAATCAAAATCTTTGAACATTTGAAACTTTTCTAAAACATGAGGGAGCCTGCTTTGCCAGTTCACTTTCATTTAGGGGAAATTTTTAAATTTCCTGTTACATTTGTAAACTTTGAATCTCAAGACCTACTGCCTGGAGTGATATTTTTGTCAATTTTGTCTCAATATTTTGGATACCACACTTTTCATCTTGACATTATAATATTTTAAAAATTATTCTGAATTTTGTATTTACCAGGAAAATACTCACCAGCAGAAATCATAATTATCTTGCTAACAAGACATGTTAGCACTAGTAGTGTTCAATTCACTGAACATGTATTTGATAGGTCCGTCAATCTCATTGGCTGGGCCCTGTGTGTAAAAAGAATAAAGACATCCTAATAATTATGGCTAAGATGGAAGGAAGATGGCAAGTAGGTAAAGTAATTGCCACAAAAGCATGAGAACCTACATTTGAGTGAGCAGAGCCCATGTAAAAACAGGGCGTAGTGGCATATGCCTGTAAGCTCAGCACAGAGAGGTGGAGACAAGAAAATGCTCAGAACTCTCGGGCCAGCCAAACTAGCCAAACAGTGAACTCTAGGCCAGTGAGAGACCCTGCCTCAAACACTAAGGGGAAAGATCTGCAGGTGATGGAGCATACCTTTAATCCTAACATTCAGTAAGCAAAGCCAGATAGATGTCTGTAAGTTCAGTGCTAGCCAGAGCTACTGCATGAGTCCTTGTCCAAAATTAAAGTGGGGGCGAGGGGGATTGGTTGGGATCTAACTGATTGGCTCAGTGGTTGCATGCCTGCCTGGTGAGAACCTAGACTGTATCCATAGTACTCAATTTTTTAAAAAGGGAGCAGGAGCAACTGAGAAAGATGAGAACATGCTCAATGTTAACTTCTGGCTTTCACATACACATACCTGCTTACACGAGAGACACAAGCAAGGGTTAATATCAGGATGTGTGTGTGTGTGTGTGTGTGTGTACTGATATGTAGTGTATATAACATACTCTATTATAGTTGTATAATTAATAACATAGCATTACATATATATGTATACACATATACATACATATATTATTTTTGTGATTTTTCTCAGTTCTGCAGCTTCACAACTACGAATAACCTCATTTCCTCCCTTCAGTCCTGTGTCAGAGACACCCTTTCAGAGTTACTCTTGATTAACTTTTAGATCTGAAAGCCGTAGTCCAGTGCAGTCACCATTCTTGCCCTCCCTGTTTTTCAGAAGCCTATTTTGAATTTCACAGTTGTCATCAAAAGATTCAAAGATATCTGGAGACCTCAAGAGCACTCTCGGCAGCTATGTCATCTGTATTCAGCAAACAGTTCATGTGTAGCTGTTGTATATCAGGCTCTCTTGAACACAGTGTTCGTGCAGCTGGATGTTTATTAAGATAGTAGGTAGAGTTGACTGATAATAACTGTATTAGGGAATTAGCACTGGAATTAGAATTCTCAGAGAAGCTTGGGTGGGGCATAGAGAAATTGTTCAGTGGTTAAAAGCACTAGTTGTCCTTAAGGACCTGGGTTCCCTTCCCAGCATCCACCTGGTGGCTCACAGTCATGTGTACCTTCAGTTTCAGTGCCTTCTACCCCCTCTTCTAATATCTGCAGGCCCCAGACATACATGTGGTTCACATGCATACAGGCAAAACACCCATACACATAAAAATAAACAAAATCTTTTAAGTTCCGTCTTTACTTAATTGTTTGTAGAATGTTTCTGTGCCTGTGGAGAGAAAGCAGCATTCTGCATACTCAGGAATATGACTCTGAATACCAAATTCCAAGTTACCACAAGCCTGGCTTGCACTGACTGTAAGGCCTCTAACATCCTTCTATATAAATTTCTAGAGTTGTTGGCTTCATCCCAAGAAGGCTTTCCTCTGCCCATCCTCACTGCTGTTGGAAAGCTCTGAACAGATAGATCTCCAGAGGCATCCCAGAGGGAGGCCCCAACAAGTCAGGAAAGAGGGAAGGTCATGACCTAGGAGGCAGTTGAAGAGAGTGGGGGGACAGGTTGGGGGCTTGTCTCTCGTCACAGTGCATAGAGTTGAAACCCCTTTTCTCCATGGTTGCTTGTGATTACACTCTGCCAACAACTTCTCCTGTGTTGCCTTTAAATTATTTTAATGCAGAGCCCTTCTTCATTCATAGTCTCTGCAATTGTTTCCTTCCTCTCCTAGTTATTCCAGGGAAGCGGGATATGAGACTTGATTGTGAAGTGTTTCTTAGAATTAATCAATAACACCTTGAGGTTCTCCAGTTTAATTTGTATGTATTCATCTCTCTAGCATGCAGTTCTGTAGTTGTTTGGATGCTGGCAGGTTTTTCCGGGTGGGAGTGGAAGAGGTTGTATTTTTATCTGTCATGATTCACTTTGTAAATGTGAACTCACTACTCTGTTCTCCAGTTGATTTACTGCATATGGAATCAACTCACTCTAAGTACACCCTACAATTTCAGTGGTTTACAAAACCAATAAAAATACAAAATGCTGAAATAAATATTTAAGATTCCTTTTCTGCATTGCACTAAAGATATGATGAGAATACCTTTTAAAAGAAAGTATTTGCACTTGAGGAATTCAGGTAAAAGTCATGAAGCTATAATTAAAAACAGTTATGGGGGGCAAGTTAAATTGGGGGGAGGTAATTAAATTTTACTATTTGTCTTATTTTTGTATTAGATTCACTTGCTCGGAGTTAGACGTGATGGACTACCAAGTACAGCATGTGTTGTCATTTCACAATCAATTTCTGTATTTCAGTTTGGCATGTCTGCCATGTGGCTGTGTGCCACTGCTTGCTGAGTCAGGGCCCTTCTCAATACAAGGCTGGGGAGGAACCAATACCAAATGCTTCAAGTTCCCCAAGTGAGAGACCTCTTGCTATCTGACTTCTAGATACATCTCCAGCAGAGATGATTGCTAACTCTCTTCCACAAGAGCTACTTCCTCTCACAAACACCAGCCTCTGCCTGAGGCCAGTTTCTTCTGACTCCCCCTGGAGAGTCTTTTCCATAGGCTTCAACCTAAAGGACCAGCCCTGGTGCCTCTGCACAGTGGCGACACCTCAGAATTAGTGGAAGTAGCTGCTTCCAATACAAGTTCCCACAGACCTACTAATCAAGCCACGTCTGGAGACTTGTCCTTTGTCTCCTCAGCCCCTTCTTGGATGAGTGCCTGTCACTGATTTGTTAAAACCATTGATGTGATGGGGAAAGAACCAGAATTTCTGAAGACCATTGGACCTGAGTTCAACTAAACACCTGTGCTTATTGGATTTCACAGTTGTATCCTCTCTGGCAAAGACACTGAGGGAAGGATGACATGGCAGTAGAGGAAACAGCCAGCTCACTTGGTACCTCAGGTAGTCTGCATCTGGTCATCTGAAAGTGATCCAGTGGGCAGACAAGTTCCCTGAGTTTTTTAGCCAGATCTGTTTTGGGTGTAGTACTCTGGAAAACCAGCAAGTTCTTGTCTCCCCTTCCCTGTGTTTGATCTAGAACCCTCCTTCATTCTTTGTGCTTAGGATTATTCCAAATAGGGAGAGGGTCTCAGTCTCTTGCACATCGGAGCACTCCACCCCATTCCCAGGGAACCAACTCACAGGTCTTTCTGGCCAGGAAGCAGGCAGGCTACCTGTAGGTCTTACACCTCACTCTGTTTCCTCTGAATCCCATCTTTCAGTGTAAACCTCAGCTCTGTAACAGACTACCTACTACAGCTTCCCTTTCTCTCTGACCCTGTCTCCAAAGGATCACACAGATCATCCCCTCTCAACTTCCCTACCCTGATTGCTTTATCCCAGCTCCCAAGCCCAGGAAGAATTTCCTGGGAGCCTTCAGGCCACTCTAGTGCAGGAAGCAGGATGGCCTCTCCCTTGACTCCCGCAAAATCCATCCCCCAGCTTCATCCCCAGCCCTGTAGCAAAACACTTGCATCAGCCTCCCTTTTCTCCCCCTCCTCTCACCAGTGGGTCACACAGATCTACCTTTCCCCACTTTCTTTACTTTATTCCAGCCCCTAATTACAATAGGCATCCCTGAGAACCTGCAGGCCACTCTGACCAGGGAAGCGCATATGCTGTCTGTAGATCTTCACTTTTCCCTTCATTCTTCCAAGTCCAGTCCCTTAGCCTCATCTCCAGCCTATAGCAGACCACTTGCTGCCTGTCATTTGCCTCTGTTCCATAGGGACTAAACAGATCCTGGTGGAATACCTTGCTTTCCTCCCTCTTGTGAACCCCCTCCTAGCTCATTCCATTCCTAAGTGTCAGCTTCCAATACCTAGAAAAACATTTTACCTGGAACCCACAGTGGCCACACCTATTAGACTCTCAGAAGAATTTCTTACCAGTCATTACACAGCCACTACACTCTCCTAAGAACCAAAGAGGGCTAAAAAAAAAAAAAACAAAGAACAAAACCAGATATCAGCATTTATATCTAGAACTACAATATTTTTAAACCCAGGTGCCTAGACACCAGCATAAAACACAGTAAATAACAGCCAGGACAATATGTCTCCATTGGAGCCCAGCAACCCTACTGCTGGACCAGACTATCATAACATAGCTGAAGCACAAAACAAAAGCTTTAAAAACCTTTATGAATATGATAGAGGTCCTTAAAGAAGAAATGCACAAAACCCTTAAAGAAATCTGTGGAAATAAAGACAAATAGTGAAAGGGGTTGAGTAAAACAGTTCAAGACTTAAAAGTAGAAAGAAAATCAATAAAGAAAACCCACACTGAGGCAAATCTTGAGATGAAACATTTAGGGACTCAACCACAAACCTCACCAATTCACCAACAGAATACAAGAGAGGAAAGAGAGAAGCTCAGGGACTAAAGACACAGTAGAAGAAATGGCTGCATGACTCAAAGAAATTGATAATTTTTTTTTAAATCCTGGCACAAAAAAATTAAGGAAATCTGAGACACTATGAAAATACCAAATCTAAGATTAATAGGAATAGAAGAAGGAGAAAATCCCAGGTCCTAGGCACAGAAAATATTTTCGAAATAATAGAAGAAAATTTCCCTGACCTAAAAAAGGAGATGTGTATCAACGTATAAGAAGCATACAGAATACCAAATATACTGGACCAGAAAAGAAAGTCCCTTTGACACATAATAATCAAAATTCTAAATTACAGAACAAAGAAAGTCTATTAAAAACTGTAAGGGGAAAAGACCAAGTAACATATAAAGGCAGACCTATCAGAATAACACTCAACTTCTCAGTGGAGACTCTAAAAGCCAGAAGGACCTGGGCAGATAATCTACAGATTCAAAGAGATCACTGATGCCAGCCTCATCTGCTATATCCTGAAAAAACTTCAGTCACCAAAGATAGAGAAAATATGATATCCCATAATAAAACCAATGTAAACAATATTTATCTACAAATCTAGCCCTACAGAAGGGACTAGAAGGAAAACTCCAACCTAAAAAGATTAACCACACTGAAGAAAACACAAAGAATAATCTCGGATCAGCAAATCAAAAGTGGGAAAACACATACATACACACCACAACAACAAAATGACAGAAATCAGCAACACCTCTCATTAATACTCAATGGAAAAAGATATTGCAAGCAAATGGACCTAAGAAGCAAGCCAGTGTAACCATTTTAATATATGACAAAACAGACTTCAAAGTTAACCAGAAGAGAAAGGGAAGGATACTACATACACATCAAAGGAAAAATCTTTCATGAGAATATTACAATTCTTAATATTGATGCACCAAACACAAAAGCTCCTCGTAAAAGAAACACTACTACAACTTAATTACATATTGATCTTCACACACTGATAGTGGGAGACTTCAATGCCACACTCTCACAAGTAGACAGGTCATTCAGAAAAAAATAAACAGAGAAATGCTGAAGCTAGCTGACGTTATTAGACCTTACAGATATTTACAGAGCATTTCACTCAAACCAAAAGAAAATATCTTCTTCTCGGAACCTCATGGAACTGTCTTCAAAATTGATGATATACTGGGACACAAAGCAGTCTCAGCAGATACACAAATATTGAAATAGCACCCTGTATCCTATATGACAACCATGGATTACAGCTGGATATCAGAAATAACAGAAAATTTACAAACTCGAGGAAACTGAACAACTCTCTACTGAATGAAAAAGTGGATTCAGACAGAAATTAAGAAAGAAATTAAAGACTTTCTAGAATAGAATGAAGATGAATACACAACATACTCAAACTTATGGGACACAAGAAAAGCTATTCTGAGAGGCAAGGTCATAGCAATTAAGTGTCTACATTAAATATTGAAAGGATTTCATAGTAGTAACTTAACAGCACATCTACAAACTCTAGGACAGTGTTTCTACCTGTGGGTCTCGACTCTTTCACCTGGGTCATATATCAGATGTCCTGTATATCAGACATTTCATGATTTCATACAAATCATAACAGTAGCAAAATTATATTTATTAAGTAGTAACAAAAATAATTTTATGGTTGGGGTCACCATAACATGAGAAAATATATTAAAGGGTCACAGCATCAGAGAGGTTGAAAACCACTGCTCTAGAACAAAAAGAAACCACACTCAAGAGGAGTAGGCAACAAATATTCAAACTCTAGACTGAAATCAATAAAATAGAAAACAAACAAAAAAGAATACAAAGAATCAGTGAAACAAAATTTTGGTTCATTGAGAAAATTTGTGAAGTTGACAAACCCTTATCCAGATTAACTAAAAGGCATAGAGAGAAGATCCAAATTAACAAAATTGGAAATGAAAAGGGACATAACAACAGACCTTGAGGAAGTCCAGAGAATCATTAAGATCATACTTTAAAAACCTATGTTCCACTGCACTGGAAAAGCTAAACAAAATAGAGGATCAAGTGGGGAGGAGAAGGAAAAGGGGGATGAAGGAGGGAATATGGGGAGAGATGTAAGCTTAAGGCCTACTTTGGCATAGTATGGAAAACGTATACATATATGAAGGCAATCTTCATGAAATTGCCTTATAGTGGGGGAGACAGCCCCAACTGGCCAACTCTCTTGTCACCAAATAAACTTTCTAGTACCAGGATTGGGTTACTACTAATTGAACTGTTGACCAAAGGGGGCCCATAGGAATCCCTAAGCAACCCAGGTTGTTGTCAAGACTATACATTGATTTTTCACCAGCAGAGGACAAAGCTCCTTTTCTGAAGAGAATTCAAGCTAATGCCTACAAAGAGCCTTCATTCCTATGTGCTAGGATCTTTGCAAGGGAAAGTACTCTGTACACTATCAAAAAAGAAATGTAAACACCAGCCCCACCACAAACACTTTGATCTGTGGTGTCTTGCCTGCAAGCTGTGGTAGTATAGTGGTGGCACAGAGCTGTGGGAGTAACCAAGAAATATCTGATTTGATTTAAAGGCTATTCAAGGAGATGGAATCCGTACCAGACACTACTAGGGTGACCAAGAGCCAGAAACTAGATAGCCCATGGACCTAGGGTAAAACCAAATACTACTGTTCTAAACAAAGAAAGAAACGTATAGCAATAAAATGAGTCCTAATGACATTCTGTTATAAATTGGTGCCTTGTATAGCCATCATCAGAAAAGCTTCCTCCCGAAGCAGATGGGAACAAATACAGAGACCCACAGTTAGGTATTATGCAAAATGAGAGACCTTGAAATACCCAGCTTGCTAAATGGGATGTCTCCATCAAATCTCTCTCCTCGGGGCTCAGAGAACCCTGTGAAAAAAAGAGGAGGGATGAGTATGAGCCAGAGGGGATGGAGGACACCTAGAAAGCAGGGCCTCCGAATCACCATGATGAAAGCACACATGAATCCCAAGGGACTGAAGCCGCGTGCCCGGAGTCTGCTCCAGGCCTCTGTGTGTGTACAATGGCTTCTGCTTTAGTGTTTGTATGGGATTCCTGAATGTGTGATCAAGTGGGTCTCTCTTTCTTGTTCCTTCTCTTCGGCTTGTTTGTTTTTCCAATTCCAGTGTGTTAGTTTTTGTTTTATTTTATTATGTCTTATTTTATTTTATTATTACCCCTTAGAAGCCTATTTTTTTTTAATGAAAGACAAAGAATGGATCCAGAATGGTAGGAGAATTCAGCAGAACTGAGAGAAGTAGAGAGAGGAGAAACTGTTATTTGAGATATATTTTATGAGGAAAAAAAAATCTATTTTCAATAAAACGTGGAGTGGAGCTGAGACACGGGAGCACTGTGTGCTATGCCCTAGGAGTAGATTTCAGAGCATTTACACTTGCTAAGTAAGCACACCTACTGAGCTACACCCCTGTCCAGATGTCAGAGCCTTTCACTTTACTTGTGAAAAACAATGAAGTCTCAGAATTAGAAGGGACTTACAAAGCATCTTACCAAGCCCAGCCCCCTGCTCAGTCTCAGTCTCTCATTCACAGCAGTACACACTTGGCCTAGGCATCCCCAATGGCTCACCAAGGTGAGCTGGAAACACTACTTGAAATAAGATACTGTGTGGCACCCCAGACTGTGAGGCATAGTTAAATCAGTGGCTGCAGTCACTTGGCATGTGGTTTAATAGCTCATATGCTTAGAGTTCTTCTCAACAAACTGAGGCATCTAGGCCCAAACTTACACTCTTGCCCTTTTCTCTAAATCTTTTGAAAATGAATTTTCTCTACCACCAAAGACTGGTTTGATGATCAGAAGTGACTATCATTGAAGACTTAGATAAATTAAAGAAGTCACAATTAAGCTTATTAAGTAAAACAAAACATAAAATGTTATCCGTTGCTTATTATAAGTACTTTGATGAGATAAGTTCTGGACCAGTGTATTTTATATTCATTAATTGCATGCATATCTCTTATTAAGCCTTGTAGCTATTCTATAGAGTAGATGTTATTATTTTTATTTTAATCATAAGAGAGCTGGTGCCTGCTCAAGGTCAGAGAGCCAGTAAATGGCTGAGCTAGGCGTCTAATCTTAGTCTGACTCTAAGGGCATTGCACAGCAATTAATGACATTAGACCATGATTTAGGCTAAGGTTCCTAAAATTCTGAATTAAATATTAATTAAAGCCATGAACTTTATCCTGTATAATTGCACGTATGTAAAACTTTTCATGTGGATTTAGAAGGCCCAGGGACTCTCCAGCACGGGCTTCCAACAATATTATCCCCAATGAGAATATATACTTTAGAGGTAGCCTGGTATTAGAAATTGTTCAATAGCTGCAGGTAAATATTCACTACATGCTCCTGGGGTGTAGCATTTAATACTGTGAGTTAAATAAAAAGGAGTAATCTAATCCGATAGATTTGACACATGTGTCCCATGGGATTTTACTGCATGGAACAACAGAAATTCAAGCAATTCCTTACGGAGATATTGAGCTACTCCTTTTGATTGGATAGAGACATTAGGGTTTTTGTTTGTTTGTTTTCTTGTTGTTTTGGAGTGGGTTTTTTGTTTGTTTGGTTTGGTTTTCTTGCTTGCTTGGTTCATTGGTTTTTGAACTCCCTCTTATTTGGAAATTATATAGTAGGACTCATACTTGCTTATAAGGATGAGAAAAATAATACAAGGTTTAATTATAAGGCCTTTGAGATCATCTAAGATTGCAACATTCTCACTCACAGTGAAGAAGAGTGTGCAGAAAATCTCTGCAATGCAGCCAAGATGACATGACCAGTTAATGGTCAGATCAGGCCTGGGGACTTCACTTAGTCCTTCTGTGCTTTTTTTTTTTTTTTGAGACAGGGTTTCTCTGTATAGCCCTGGCTGTCCTGGAACTCACTCTGTAGACCAGGCTGGCCTCGAACTCAGAAATCCGCCTGCCTCTGCCTCCCAAGTGCTGGGATTAAAGGCGTGCGCCACCACCGCCCAGCTCTTCTGTGCTTTTCTTACACCACTGGATTTGACTAGGTCACAGCTTGCATATCCAAACCACCACCAACCCAACAGTACATCTTGATTTCATTCCTTTCCACACGACTTTAATGACTCATTTGGAAATAAAACAGTAATGAGAGATCAAACACAGATATTCCTGTCTGCTGTAAAGGTTTAGAGAGAAGTTATCCTACATCTACATTCAAGAACAGGGCAGAGAAACCAGAGCTATGGTGTCTCAGTGAGATGGGGAAAGGTTGCGTGATGGACAGAATTGTAGTTTCTGTGACTGTAATGTCTAAAGTGAGAGATAAACATGTGCTTGTCCTTTATCTACCAGCATGCATCCAGCTCCCCACTGTGTATCAGGTCCTGTGCTTGATACATTAGCACAGACACTTTTACCCCATCCCTTGTCCTTACAAACATCGCAGTTACTGGAGGAATTGGCAAAAAATTCAGGCTGTGTGCTCGGCACAGGCATGGGGACTCCTCCTCAGAATAATGACTTCTGATGTCTCCGGAGGTTTTCCCCCACACAGGAAAATATCTTAAGTTTGTATTAGCAGAGCACTGCCCAGATGTAGTTTTCTCTTCAAACAGGATTCCTCTCCCAATAGTAGTCAAGGATTGTAACCAGACTAACTAAAAAATAGGAACCTGTTTTCTTTCATGAGGCCAGTAATTACTAGCCCTGGCTTGTCAAGGGTATCCAGTTATCTGTTTGGATTTAAAAAAAAAAGTCCAAAATAAACTCAATCCTTAACAATCCATAATTTATAAGCAAAATTATGATAAAATCCTAAACACTATTGTATCACATCAGTGGTGTGGCCAAAGCCAACCCCAAGAAGATCCCAACGCCCCAGGAGGGTGAGAGTTCTCCCATTCCATTAGCAAGAAGATGCAGCAAAGGCAGTTACAGTTTCCCAGATAATATGTGTAACTGTGTTCTAATACTGCCAACTCGTTCTTAGTAAATCACAGTTCTCTAGATTAGCTTGTAATTCATCATTTTTGCTCTCACTGTAAAATGATTTTATACTAAGCTGTACAATGATAATGACATTTCTGGATCTTGAGGGGTTTATGACATTTTAGATTGCAAAGAACTTTTTTAGGAGAAAGAAACCAGGGAGCCAGGATCATGTTGGTATGAACTAGCAAATGCAAGAATTGTTTGTTTGTTTTGGGTTGGTTAGTTTTTTTTATTTTATTTATTTATTTTTTGGAAACATTGGCATGCACTTGAACACAAATTGCATGGTTGAAAGCAGCCAAAAATATTGATGGCTTTATTGAATTAAATAAATTATTATACATGTATTTCAGTCAGATGGCATTTCGTCATCAAATACAGTAAATACAGTCATTTCCCATAAGACTGTTCCCCTGAGCCAAGGGCTGAAAAAAGAAAATAAAACATACCTTGTTCTACCCATGACTTTGCACTAAACATTTATTTATTACACTAGAGGAAAAAAAGGGCAGGGGCCTATAAGCCAGACATAGTAACCCGAAAAGCATGTCATTTCGTCAGATCATCCCAGGACATCTCTTCTTTTCCTTCCTTTCATAATGTTGTCTGACAAGTGGAGATGAATTTTTATAATCCAGTGTCTTCTCTGTCACTCAGTGGGACAGTATTGTGAAGTCTCTCCTCTGGTACTCAGAGTATTGTAACGCACGTGCCTGTGAGCAGGTGCAAGGAGTTTTTCTTCTTAAGACTGTATGAAGCTATGGTTAAATTCTAATTTTCTAAAATAGGTCTGAGGCTAGGGAGAGCCAAGATTAAGCACACTTTTCTTGGTCGAAATCAGGCTACAAATTGTACATTGTGCTTGTAAAGATGATTAAGGCCGTCGGCTGTCCTCCAGCATTTGAGCAGATTAATTGGAGCATGCAGATTTGTATTAAAACATATGTTGGAATTAGGGAAGACTCTTTTTTCTTTTTAATGCTATTTAAAATGTTTTTTTTTTAAAGCAAGTTCCTATGTGTAATTTTCACATTTCTAATTCTCTCCTAAAAGTCTGAGATAAGTTCAAACAGGCAAGGGGACTAATATGGAAGGACTTTGTCACAATGAAAATGTGTCTTTCTCCCAGCTGATGACAGCCTCTTTCATTTACTAAGCCCCAAAGTGTTCATTATTTTTAAATGATTGCATGATGAAACCGGTGGTACTTATTTAAACAGGGCGCACACCCAGCAGCCAAAGTGGTTGCTCCTGAGCCATGATGCACGTGAGCGTATAGTGAGCGCTTGGAAAATAGAAGTTAGAATTTGTAAGTGGATCAAAATAACTCTCTCATGCAGTTACAGGAAAGATTTGTGATAAACTATGCAAAGTGCCTGCTGGAGTGTTGGGGGCTCCCTGGATGGTAAGAGGCATAGCCAGGGCCTCCCGGGGAAGATGGTCAGGAGTGACCTCGTGGATGAGTGGTGGTCAGTGGAGGCAACTAGACACTCAAGTCAGTAAAAAGGAAAAAAAAAAGACTGAAATCCAGGAAAAGGCATTTGCTTGAAACAGTTGTAAAATACTTTTCTAGAGCTAGAATGCAGTTTGCACAGAACAAAT
>JADRCC010579446.1:0-20413 GCA_019843855.1 Hylomyscus alleni
TTACTATTGATAATGAATTGCTTAAGATATTCTAATATTTATTTTTATTTGGCTTGATATTTTACTTTATTTTACAATTTACTTATTTATTTGTTTACATCCCAAATGCTGCCCCCCTTCTGGTTCCTCCGTCACTGAGTCCCATCTCCCCAAGTCACATCAAGTCTCTGCCAGATTAGGTGCATCCTCTCCCACTGAGACGAGACAGGGCAGTCAGGAAGACTGAGTTAACTGTCTTCTACATATGTACCAGAGTGGGGAGGGGAGGGGTTCATGTTGCAGCCCCTGTATGTTCTTTCGGTGGTAGCTCAGATTCTGTGAGCTCCCAGGGGTCCAGGTTTGTTGACCATGTTGGTCTTCTGGTGGAGCTTCCATCTGCCTCTGGAACTTTTATCCTTCCCCTAACTCTTCTAAATGTTTCCCTGATCTCTGCCTAATGTCTGGCTATGGATATCTGCTTCTGTTTCTATCTGCTACTGGGTATAGCCACTTAGACACTCAGAGGACAATTATGCTAGGCTCCTGTCTTCAAGCATAACAGAGTACCATTAATAATGTCAGGAGTTAGTGCTTGCCCATGGGTTTCTAGTTGGTCCTGATATTGGTTGACCATTCCTTCAGTCTCTGATCTCCATTTCTTTTAGACAAGACAACTTTTGGGTCAAAAGTTTAGTGTATAGGTTGGTGTGCCTATCCTTCCACTGGGGGTCTTGCCTGGCTACAAGAGGTAGCCTCTACAGGTTTCATGTCCCTACTGTTAATCATCTTGGCTAAGGGCTAAGGTCACCTGCATTGATTCCTGAGAGCCTCCCCTATCCCAGGTTTCTGGACTTCCTATAGATTCTCCCCTCCCCACAATCCCAGGCAGCTGCAGATTTTCATTTATTCTCTTGGCCCACTGGGCCTCTCCTATTTCTCCCCAACTTGATCCTGCCTCTCTATCACCATCCCTCTCCCCTCTCCTCTTGTTCTCTCCCTCCCTCTGCCTCCTATGACTTGTTTTTGTTAGTGGATAGATTTGTGTGCCTATCCTTCTACATGTAGAAGGATATCCTGTCTCCATGTAGAAGAATGATTTTGTTTCCCCTTATAAGTGTGATTCAAACATCATTGCTTGAGACTTCCTTCTTATTTAACTTCTTTGGGTCTGTTGGGTATTCATGGATATTCTGTGCTTTATGGCTAATATCCACTTATAAATGAGTACATAGCCTATGTGTCCTTTTGAGTCTGAGTTTCCTCACTCAGGATGATATTTTCTAGTTTCATACATTTGCCTGCAAAATTCATAATATCCTTGATTTTAGTAACTGAATAGTATTCCATGTGTAAAGGAACCACATTTTCTGTATCTATTCATCCGTTGAGGGACATCTGGATTATTTCAAATTTTGGCTATTACAAATAAAGCTGCTATGAATATAGTGGAGCACATGTCCTTGGAGAATGGTTGAGCATATTTTGGTTCTATGCTCACACGTAGTATAGCTGGGTCTTCAAGCCAAAACCATACAATGGAAAAAACAAAGCATCATTAACAAATGGTGCTGGTCTAACTGGATGTCTACATGTAGAAGAATGCAATTTGATCTATATTTATCACCCTGCACAACACTCTATGTGGATCAAGGACCTCAACATAAAACCAGATACACTAAACCTAATAGAATAGAAAGTGGGAAACAGCCTTGAACACATTAGTATGGGAGCCAGTTCTCTGAACAGAACACCAATGACTCAGGCCCTAAGATCAACAATTAATAAAGGGGACCTCATGAAATTGAAAAGCTTCCATAAGGCAAAGGACACTGTCAACAGGACAAAACAGCAACCAACAGATTGGGGAAAGTGAATTAGTGAAGATACTAACTCTGCATTTGACAGAGGGCTAATATCCAAAATATACACAGAACCCAAGAAGTTAAACTCCCAACAAATTAAATAACCCAATTAAAAAATGGGACACAGAGTTAAACAGAGAATTTTCAGCAGAGGAATTTTGAATGGCCTAGAAGCACTTAAAGAAGTGTTTAACATCCTTAGTCATCAGGGAAATACAAATACAAATGACCCTGAAATTCCACCTTACATCAGTCAGAATGGCTAAGATCAAAAACTCAAGTGACAGCATATGCTGGAGAAAATGTGGAGAAAGAGGAATACTCCTCTATTGCTGATTGGCCACTCTGGAAATCAATCTAGCAATTTCTCAGAAAATTGGAAGTAGTTCTACCTGAGTTGATATTTTAATAATTTTATTTTTAAATTGTTTTACACGTATTTATCTCTGTGTGAGTATAAACAGTTAAGCGCAAGTATTGATGGAGATCAGAAGACGACACAGAATCTTCTGGAGCTAGAGTTACAGCAGGTTGTGAGCTGCCTTATGTGAGTATTAGAAGTTGAACTTCGAGTCTCTCAAAGAGCAAAAAGCACCCTAAGTATTGAGCCTTCTTTCTAGTTCTTTGACCTAATTTTTAAACAGTAAAACTAAAGTTCTCTTTGTCTAGTAAGGACTTTAAAATGTAAAATGATTAAAGATTAAAGAATGATTAAGAATTTACACCGTGTCATTGTAGAGTCAAAATATTGAAGCGTTGAGCCTGGTCATGACACCTGTAATCTCAGCTTTAAGGCTTTGAATTTGGTCTGTGTAACAAGATAAAGACCCATCTGCACAACTTAGTAATATCTTGTCTCAAAATTAAATGTAGAAAGAGGACTGGGGCAGTATAATCAGTGGAGAGTACGTTTCTGGCAAATGTGAGGGCTCAGGTTGATGGTCCAGTATCCTGCCCCTAAATAAATCAAATATAAGGTAGTGATGGAAGAAATTGTACTTTGAAACAACTCATGTGGATTAACTCCTGAAACAACAGAAAAGTAAGTATTTACCACAACATCTAGGCAGATGGTGAGCGAGTACCGTCGAAAAGGAAAAGAAAGACAAGCTAAAACTGAGGAAGAATTTACAAAAATATAATTTTTGACTGTAAGGGGAATAGAAAAACATTGAGGGCAAAAATAATGGGAAGTCAGAAATAATTATGATTTAAAAGGAAAATGGCTGAGGAAAATTTAAAGAAATATTCAACATCTTTAGTCATCAAGGAAATGCAAATCAAACTACTTTGAGATTTCATCTTACACCTGTCAGAAAGGCTAAGATCAAAAACAAAAATAAGCAAACCAAACCAAACCAAACCAAACCAAAATGAAACAAACAAGTGATAGTCATGTGTCTAGGATGTGAAGTGAGAGGAACACTCATCCGGTGCTGATAAAAGTGTAAATATGTACAGCTGCCATGGAAATCAGGGTGGCAGTTTCTCAGGAAACTGGAAAATACATTTATTTCAAGATACAGTTATACCTTTCTTGGTGTATACCCAGAGGACTCTGCATCCTACTACAGAGACACTTGTTTATCCATATTCATTGTTGCTCTATTAATAATAGCCAGAAATTAGAAAAATCTTAAGATGCTCATCAGCAAATGAATGGATCAGGAAAATGTGATATATTTACATAATGGAGCATTATTTAGTTACTAACAAATGAAATCTCTAAATTTGCAGGTAAATGAATGGAAACAAAAAACTATCTTGAGTGAACTAACTTTTCTCTTATGTGTGAATGTTAATGCTTAAGCCTTTTATATGCACGATACAATTTGTATAGGTCAAGAGATTAAGCACTGAGCAAGGAACTCATGGGAAGGGAAAGAACTTCTAAGGAAGGCAAACTACATTATACAGGTATGAAGAAATGGTAGGAGATTGGAGTGGGAAGATTAAATGGAGAGGGGTTGAATAGAATGGGAAAGAAGAGAATATGGGGACGGACAGCTAATACTATGACCATTTGAGGGGCTATATAGAAACCTACTACTGTGGGAGTCTTTTACTACAGCAACATATATGAAAGGAATTTAAATGGAGTCAACAAATAATGGGGAAGACAGTGCCACAACTAGAGATCTTTTACCACAAAGTGAAACCTCCAGTGCCAGGGATGGATTTTACCTAGTTGAGTCATAACCAAAGAGGTCCTCATGGAAACCCCAAACATCTTTCTAGGCTGCCAAGGCTACTGCTTTCTTTCTACAAACTGATGGTAAGACCCTATTCCTAAGGAGAGAGACATTCCATTGGTGCCTGATTAAAAATCCCTATCAGGGTGAAGTATTAATTTATATCTTTTCAAACAAAGTCATGCAGCAGCAGTGTCTGGTCTTTTGAAATTACAAAGTAACATAACCTAAAATATATTCATAGCTATGCTGGGATGCATAAAGCCTACCACATACAGGTTTGCCATATCTGACTAAAGTCTGGTCAGTTTCTAAAGATTTTACTATGTAGTAGTAGACATGTGGAGAGACAGAGATTGTTTTTATCATGGTCCTGACTTGAGTCTTCACAGTCAGGATTCTATACATGAATAAGTAAGATTTCAAGTGATCTCCACAATCGTTCTTTGGGCCCCTTAAGCTGATGCTATTCCTACCAATCCTCATATTAACTGCATATTCATTGGGAAAGTAAGTGTTCTTAACTTTTCAAAATGCCCTAAATGCTGATCTGTAGAGCAAGATCTGTAGAGAAGTACTATAATCTCTAAAAGTAGAGCACAGAGCCTCTGGGAAACAAGGCACGTGTTTTATGAACTTTCACATAGATAGAATGGTGGAACATTCCCTTTTTATGTCTCGGCTTCTGGCTGAAGAGCATTTGTGATGTGAGAGGAGGCATTGTAATTCTGTGCTATGTTTACTAGTTCAGATACCTCTCTATAAGAGAGTGCCCAACACTTAAAATTATGGAATGTACTCCAAGAGTATTTGGAACTGTCCATTGTACTCACCAGTAGGAAACAACTGAAGACAGATTACTGTGTCTTTCCAAGAATCTGTCAATAGCCAATAATTCTGCAAAGGTGTGGGGCTCTTCCATGAGCCCCTTCACAAGGGGATGACTTTGTCCTGGACCATCACAGACAACAACAGCTACTGCAGGATCGTGATTGGAGAGGCTATGTTGCTCAGAAGATAGCATTTCGTACCCCTTCCGTGTCTTTTGCTTCTTGTGACCTCTCTGCCTCCTTGTCTGACATGCTCACTGAACCTTAGAAGAGGTAATATAGATACTCTGTTTTGGGCTTTATTCTCAGTACTTTGAACAGGTATGAGTTTCTGTATTGCTTACTGTTCATTGCAGAGGGAAGTTTATCTGATTAAGATGAGAATAATTTTCTATGGGCATAAAATAGGTATTAAAAGGCAGTTTGGTGGTATATCAACTTAGCAACAGTACTAATTAAGTTTTCCCCTAGGGCCTAAGTCATCCTATCCTTGGATATTTAACTAGGTTTTCTGTACTAGGCATGAATTTCCTCCCAAGGAGCAAACTTAAAACACAATTGGAGTACAGTTGACTACCCTTGTAACAATTGTGCAGTTGTTGCACCAGTAGACACAGCTGGGTTCTCTGACCATTACATAACTTTATATTTGTCCAAAAATGCAGAGTAAACACTAGTAACAAAGGAATAATGGCCTATACAGTTAAATATCATTTTCTTTTATTAATTTATTTTTTGTAAGTTCTTTTCATTTTGCTTCACAGAAGTTTGCTAATGTAGTTATGGGGTTCAAAGTTTGGTAAAGCACTGGTTGCCTTTCTTCTCCATCAGTCTGCATAGCACTTTTCAGCCCTATGAAAGTTAGCCAACAGGAAAGAAGCTTCCTACTAAGTTGCAGCTAGTTTTCTATATATCTTGCAGTCAAAGAGTGTGGTATTTTCAGCAATAGGGTCTTATTTGGTATGCAATTTTAAGAGGAATACCAAGAACCTATAATGTGCTGGGAAGTGGTGGCACACACCTATAATCCCAGCACTTAGGAGGCAGAGGCAGGTGGATTTCTGAGTTCAAGACAAGCTTGATCTACAGAGTGAGTTCCAGGACAGCCAGGGCTATACAGAGAAACCCTGTCTGGGAAAAAAAAAAGGAAAAAGAAAAAAGAAAAAACAAACAAACAAACAAACAAAAACCCAAGAAGCTATAATGCAAAACAGAGTTTAATAATGAAATCAATTAGACAAAAGCACAAGAGAACAAAGCTTAACCATAAATACCTCCTTGCTTGATCAATATTTTCAAGGAACAGATTGAGACTAATTGGATATTTAGATGCCTGATTAAATAAATAATCACTCTGGAAGGTTACAGCTGATCTAAAGTATCTTAGACTATGAGAAGGGCAATTCTCTGGTGTAGACTTAGAGGAATTACTTATCACAGGTGCTCTTACTAGTTCAGAAATAAAAGTTTGAAGATATAAAGCTAAGCAAACTCTGACTGATCTGAGTGAGTTTAGTATCTAGCTTTTGGAGTAATAACAATCAAAGAATTTAATTTGAGGGATGAAGTGAAATGATAACATTTCTGTATCAGATGAGATTGTTAGATAACATTAACATTAATATAACCATTCAGCAGAAAGAGGGATTTGTTATCACGCCATTGCAGGTAGCAGGACAAGGAAAGAAGCAAAGGACTCAAATGAGTAAGTGCTGCTTATCTCATTGGGACAAACCAACAAAATTGCTGTATAAACAAGCAGGCAAAAGCAATGGAGTCCTTTTCTTTTCCTTCTTTTTTATTTATTTATTTTTTTGGAGCTCTGGAGGAAAATGAAACCCAACATTTGCTAGTTTCACTTGGTATGCTGTTCCATTCTGAAACTGCCTGCAGTTTCATGAATTAGGTTCTCTCAGGGGAAGGACCAAAGGACCTGAAATAGAGGATTCGAAATGCAAAGAGAAATCACGAAGTCAAGTTGAAATAGCCCAATCAAGACTTCACTTTACTTAGATAAGCCAGGGTTTTTACAGGTCACAGGAGAAACGGAAACCAAATCTCTAGATTGCATGATATTTGCATAACATAAACACTGCAAAAAAGGTTCAGGTGCCAAAGTCCCCAGGATACTCGGCAGTGGGTGTACTCAGGCTGGCTTCTTCAAAGATGAACTGACACTCTGCAGAGAGCATTTATCTTAGTTCCCCAGGTGGTAGCCTCCAAGCAGAGACTTCCAGAAGTCTGATGGCTGAGGGGAAAGGGAAGGTAACACCATTCAAACTGTCTTCTGACTACAAACAACTATCCACAGAGAAAATGGTGAGATGCACACCACTGAAGCCTGAGCAGCTCTGACGTTGAAAGGTAAGTCGTGCACCTGAGCGGGCACCAGCAATTACTCAGCGATTGTTTCAGTTCACTTCAAGGCAAGTGAAAAAGTAAACTTTAGGATTTGGTGGAAGCCATAGAATTCTGTGCCTATCTGTCCCAGTCTTGTACTTTGCTTGAGCAACTTTGCTTTAGTTTTAGTCTAGAGCTTCTCCAAAGCTCAACTGATGAAGGGTTGGCCTATTGCTGAAGACCTAGTGGAAGGAAGTTAGGCTTTGGCAGTGAGACTATTAGAAACTTCCTGTTTCTCTTTGCTTGTCAGTTTTTTTCTGCCATTAGGGTCTTGCCATGCTGTGCTGCCTCATCACAGATCCCCAAAGAATGATGGTAACTGATGTAAATTGCTAAAACTGCAAGCCAGAAACAAACCTTTCTTCTTTTAAAGCTTATCATATTGAGCATTTTGCCATGTTATAAAAAGCTGACCAGAACAGGACATGGTGGCATATAACTTTAATTCTAGTTCTCCAGACAAAGCCAGGCAGATCTAGGTCTAGGTTCGAGGTCAGCCTAGTCTACAAGAGCTGGCTCTAGGACAGCGAGGGCTACAAAAATAAACCCTGTCTTGAAAAATCAAAACAAAAATCAATTTGTTTTTTACAGCCTCAGAGTAGGAAAAAATATCCATCTTTATTCATTTGATGTAATGGCTGTTTATTCATGGTTGTCAACTTGACTATATCTGGGATGAATTACAATCAAGTATTGGAGGGCTCATCTGTCATCAGATTTTGAGGCTGCAAGACTCAAGTTTCTGATCTGGATCTTGGTATGGAGATCTTGAGGCATAGTGGCCATGAAAAGCTTAGGCTCAGGCAAAGCAGTGCACACTTTTAATCTGAGGAGACTGAGGCAAGAAGATCTCTGAGTTCAAGGTCAGCCTGGGACAAAGCAAGTCCCAGATCCAGGCCTGGAGGTACACACCTTTAATCTGGGCCACAACTTCTGCTGGAGACCTACATAAGGACATTGGAAGAAGGAAGAGTCACTCTTTTTTACCTGCTTGCATTTACTTGCCAGCACATCTGTTTGAACCTACTTCTACAGAAGACCAGCTGAAACAAATAGCCTTGTAGGACTGAACAACTACTAGATTCTTAACATCTCATTCAATAGTTGGCTATTGTTGTATTAGGTGGACTACAGACTATAGGTCATCACAATAAATTCCCTCAATATAGAGACACTCCATAAGATCTGTGACTCTAGAGAACCTTGACTAATACATTCTATTATGTGGTCATAGTGAGTGTGGGTGGTTTTCCTAGTGATGAAGGTTAATGCAGGTTAGGGAATGGTTGTGGAAGAGGTTAATATTCAACACATGTGGACATCACTTTACATTAAGGAAGGGAGAATGGAATATGGCCCATGAGATCAGTGGGTGTTTCCTGACTTTGAAAACTGTCACAATGAAACTACTAGTCATACATAATATACCCAAAAATTATAACTAAAATTTGGCTAAAGTGGAGCCTAATTTGGAAACATCTCCCATTCCTCCCTTTGCTATGTTCAGACCTACACTTACTTGCTGTGAACACCAGGGGTCAGGCAAAGAATGGCTGTAATTTCAAAGGATTTTGAAGTTGAATAGCTACTGTCTCACTGTAAGAACAACTCAGGACTTTGGGTATTTTGATATATTTTTATAAGCTTATTTTAATTTCACTTTTTAAAATATAAGTCCAAATGTTTTTCATAAAGATAAATAGTTCCCCAAAGTTTAAGATCTAAAATTATAAGAAGTATACTATTTACAATGCATGTCAAAAATTTTCCTAATAACAGCATACAATGCAAATATTTTTTGAGGGAAGTCAATTTTTAGTTGTACGTTTTGAATATGTTATTTATGTGTGATAAGGGGTTTGGTGGTGACAGTTTTATACATGTACTGAAAGTATTTGATCATATTCAACCCTCATTACTTTTTCTTGCCTTAGTTTGACTCTTGCTGATTTACTTCCTCATCCCAACCATTTCTTCTTGGATTTTCAAATATACTCTTCTTTTTCCTCCTCATCCTCTCCTTTCTCCTTCCCTGTGCCTTCTCCTTTTTCTTCTCCTTGTCCTCTTCTTTGTGATCAATGAGCCAAACTACAGTTGTTACACAAAGATATGTGGGGGATTATTTACAGGGGCATGGGCTCTCTGCCTTGGTTACATCACTAAAGAAAAATATATCTCCCTTAGAAACTATTAATTTTGGCTCTGGATCCTGAGGGAGGAATGGCACCTTATGACCCTCTCTGCCCTTCTGGGAGGAATGTGGATGGGTTCAGCCTAGGGCACATGTTGTGCAGGTAACCATAGCTGCCGAGTTTGTGAGTACAGTGGCCTTGTTAAGGCAGCATTCTACTGTACTTCTCTCCTTCTTCCAGTTCTCATATTCTCTCTAATTTCCCTTAAGATGTTTTCAGAGCCTTACAGAGGGTGATATAGGTACCCCATTTACAGCTGAGAAATCTTCAACCTACAATTTTTTCTGTCTGCAAATGTACTGTGGGAAAGGTTGTACAGAACTTGTGGGAGTGGCCAACCAATGATTGGTCCAACTTGAGACCCATGTCATGAGAGGGAGCTCATGCTTGATACTGTCTGGATGGCCAGGAACCAGAGGATGGATAGCCCAGGGACCTAGAGCAGAACCAAAAACCAAAACACAACTGGAAAAAAATAACGAATGAAATTATTTCTAATGATATTCTGCTATACTCATAGACCAGATCCTAGCATAATATTTATCAGAATAATCCAGCAATTGATGGGAGCAGAACACGAGACTCAGAGCAAAACAGTAAGTGGAGTCAGGGGAATCCCATGGAGTAGGGGGAGGAAGAATTATAGGGGCTAAAAGTATCAAGGATATCACACAAAACTCCACAGAACCAACTAACCAGGGCTAACAGAGGTAACAGAGACTGACGTGACAATCAGAGAACCTGTATGGCCTATAGCTCTCTGTAGCTTGGTATTCTTGTGAGACTACTAACGTGGGGAGTGAGGGCTATCTCTGACTCTTCTGCCTGCTTTTGGGACCATTTCACTTCTACTGGATTGCCTTGTCCAGCCTTAAAATGTGGGGATGTGCCTAGTCTTTTTATAACTTGATTTGTCATGTTTCATTGCTATTACTGAGAGGCCTGAACTTTTCTGAACAGAAATGGAGGAAGAGTGGATTTGGGAGAGAGAGGAGGTATGAGAAGAGGCTGGAAGAAGAGAAGGGAAGGAAAACTGTGGTTGGAATGTGTCTTAGGGTTTTACTGCTCTAGATAGACACCATGAACAAGGCAACTCTTATAAGGACAACATTTAATTGAGGCTGGCTTATAGGTTCAGAGGTTCAGTCCGTTATCATCAAGGTGGGAACATGACACCATCCAGGCAGGCATGGTGCAGGCAGAGCTCAGAGTTCTACATCTGAAGGCTGCTAGGAGAAGACTGGCTTTCAGGCTGAGATGAGGGTCTTAAAGCCCACACCCAGAGTGACACACCTACTTCAACAAGGCTATACCTCTTAATAGTGCCACTCCCTGGGCTAAGCACATACAAACCATCACAGGGTATAATATATAAAGGAAGAATAAAAAAAAGAGGAAAGAAAAGACCCCACCCCCCACCAAGCACCATGTGCATGGTTTGATTTTCATGGAGAGAAAGGCTTCTGAGTCTGGAGAATTGTACATGAGAGGTGATCTTCCCTTATTTCTGTGTCACTTCTCCACTAATCCTGATATAACAAATTTAATTTATAAATTAGGCCTACAAAGACTGAAAAACGGTAACTAAAACAAATTATAAATATAAAGATATATTAAAGTATATTTTATATAAAGACATCTTACTATATGAAAATTATGAGTATTTGGTCTCCCTCCACATCTCATAGATTTTTAGACCACTTATCCATGTTTCTTCTTGTAGCACTCTGACCTGAGTTAGTTATGGTAAACCAAAAATAACAGGCCTCAGCAAGTGCTACTTCAGGTCAAGCATAGAGAAATTCTATCATGGCTTCTTCTTAGGCTTGGGCCCTGGATCTGGCTTTATGCTTACCCTGAACTCTACACACCTACCATTTTAGTTCCTTGTATTCTTCTTCTGTGCTATATTTCATCCTGTTCTTATTCTCTGTTTGGTCTTATATAGTTAGAAGCCTCTAGTAAAAACACCTGCTCATTTGGGTTCCCATCTATTTTGGGCATCTTATTTTGGCTTCAATATATATATTGAATATATTCAATATATATATATATATATGTGATATATAACATACAATGTATAATGCATAGTGTATAATAGTTAATATAATATGATCTACCATTATACATAATCCTTAATATTACTTAATCACAAGTATTGTTTGGGCCCTAATACTATTACAGAAGTGGAGTGGGTGACCTTGAGCCCAATTAGATTGCTATAACTTTGATCTTGCTTGCCTCAGGAAAGACATATAAAGCCAACAGACTTTATTGAATCCTGTCTAACCCTGATTGAAAAGATCACTATGGAGACTTGGGTGCTCTTGGCACACTAGCAAGGTACATGTTATGTACTAACACGAGTATTACTCTTACTTGTCACGGAAGCATTCCATAGTTACAATAAATATTTAAATATTGAAAAGGAATGAAGAGGCTGATAAGGCAAAGAAAAACTGTTTAGGTACTGAATTTAAAGACTTGTAGAGCTAAGTTGGTGGTACTTAATGTGAACATACTGAATAATCAATGGGGAAGTTAATTATTAGCTATTACCCTACTCAAAGTAAAAGGAAGTAAAGCTTAATAGCTGTGGTCAAGTGCTGCTATTCAACAAGCAATGCCAAAGATGATGTGATGGTGTGGTTTAATAACGTAAACCTGGACATCATTTTTGACTCACTCTTGCTTTATGTAATTAATGGTAAGTGAATGTAATGCTAAATAAACTCTGAAGAGGATTACAGTGCATGCGTGTGTGTGTGTGTGTGTGTGTGTGTGTGTGTGTGTGTGTGTGTGTGTTCCTACCTGCATGTGTGCATGGGGAGGCCAGATATCAATGTTGGGTATCTTCTTCTATTGTTATCTACTGTATTTCTTTTAAGATAGAGTTTCTCATCATCACAAGCAGGATGTTATTCTTAGTATTCCCAAGTAGGGATATACAACTTTTAGATTTGGCTCATTATCTTAATCTTGACCAAGTTAAACCAACCAACTGTTAAAGTATGTCTGAGGCCTTGAGATTACTAAACGTTTTCATTCACAATATGAATGGTGGCTGTACCAAATTCGGTTGAATCAGAGAAAAACCACTGGCAGGAGATACTTATCAATCTTGATCTATGATGTGCATTTAGCTAATACATAAGGGCAGGTTTAATGAGTTGATGCCTCTGTAATTACAGTGTTATGCAATAATCCTTTCTACTAACTATCTTATGGATCCTTGCAGACTTTGAAGAACAAAGTCTCATGATTTTAATAGGTGTAAGGAAGTGAACTGTGCTTGCAAGCAAATGGACTTGCAACAAGACCATTCCTCCCACAGGATTCTAAATACTGGAAATATCCAGATTGCATAGGATTAGGCTACAGCTGAATGCTGTATAGGCATTTTGAGAACACAAAAGTATAGTGATAGAAAAACAACATAGTGTATTTAGAGTCTGACCTTTTTTTTATTTTTTAAGTTCCTTATTCTTTTTTTATTAATTTATTTATTTTTTTCCTTTTAATGAACAAAAACATTTTAATGAACAAGAACAAACCCCTGTTGCCTCCCCCCTCCCCATGCCTGCCACCCTACCCTCTCTCACTTATCAGCCTTGTCATTCCCCCACACTGGGGCACAGAACCTTCACAGGGCCAAGGACCACCAACCAAGGACTATACATGGTGGGACTGATTGTTCTGGCAGCATGTGTATAGTAGAGGATTGCAAAGTCGGTCATCAATGGGAGGAGTCTGACCTTTTCTAAACGGTGGCTTGTTCTTTCTCTTCTGGGTGATTTTGCTCCTAATAGTTATCTGTACTGAATACTGTGGATTAAAGTCTATAGTCACATGCCCCAGGCCAAGAATATACTACATGTGATTACTGGAATGCTGAATTGGAAATATTCTTTTTTGGGGGTCAGGGAGGAATTTGAACAGACTGAGAGGTTGGAGACAAACCTGCAAACAAGAGCTAAAATGATTCTGCAGAGGGAGCTGCTGTTAACGGTGTTAAAGATGACCAGAAACAGAGAGATCAAGATAAATGATTCCATTTCACAGCATAGGGACCCTTGGAAAATGAGAAAGGGGGAGTTTCTATAGACAGAGAAGGCTAAATTCGTTTAAATCAGGTTGAGGATGATGAAGTGTCCAGGCCAATGTTTCTAGGGAAGTGGCATCGGAGAATCTGGGTTCTCTATCAGTGGAGTCTTCTTATAAGATAGTGCATTAGAAAGTGTGGTGCAATCATGACTGTAAGCACTGTCTTCTTTTTGATAATTGTGAGGGCTACTACATAATTTTGGGAATGAAACTGACCTGTTCTTTGTAAGAAATTACTCAACAGATCAGAACATGTGCCATGCATCTTGTTCTCTTGCAATTTATAGCATCAGGAGAAAATATGGTGCAACTGCAGAAACATTTCATATGGAGCTGGAGAACACCTATTAGGTGGCCACTAGGTCACACTGTCACTTTTCTTTCTATTTATTGAATGAATGCACATGTGCCCTCATACACACACACACACACACACACACACAGACACACACAATTATTGGTTAGCAGTGCTAACTTGCAACATCTAGCTGTGGAGAATAGAACCATTACTCCTAAGGCTAGGCAGGCATCATCTTGACTTCTGCTTTCACAGTGGCAAAAGAATAAGGGAAGCTGCCCTTTTGACTCTCTTCTACCCTTTTTCCTTTTCTCAAAGAGGTGAACTGAGCATTCCTTTAAAATTGAGTTTTATCATTCTAACGTTTTCCAACTGGGCAGAGACATCACATTAATAGGAGCCCCCAACCTGTGTGTGTGTGTGTGTGTGTGTGTGTGTGTGTGTGTGAGAAAGAGAGAGAGCTCCCAAGGCTTAAATTACTGAAATGTTAACCTCATTTTTGAAATATCAATCCCACTATAGTATTTATTGCTGGGGCCTCTGTTTAAGTAATACCATTATATAGAGTCTCATGATTAAATCTTGGTGGATTTATTCAAAAGGGTGAGAAATTAGACTGAGAGATACCAATGTGAGAGGCCTACTTCTTTCTGTGAGACTCTGTGATGTCTCAGGTTTCATCTAGAAATGTTATCATGATGTCAGGCCCTAGGCATCATACCTCTAGACATGTGGTACAAAAGGGTTTCTTAATGAAGTAGTCAGCCCTGGGTATTTCATAACTGCAACAAGAAGACAATGAATAAAATCTGTTATTACAATTTTCATAGAGAACTTGGAACTGTGGAGTTTGAGTATATCCCACAGATAAAGTTTTACTTCTTGTAATTTTGAGATCAAAGTGAAAAATTCAGGATCATGCACTCAAATCATATCAAAAGCAGCACAGACTCTGTTGTTGTAGAATCAAAACAAGTTTTGACTCATGGGCCACAGGATAGAAACTCTGATAAAGAGTCAAAGCAGGTTTCCAGGAATGTTACATATAACTGGAAAACTGTTTCAGTACTTTAGTTATGAATATAAAAATGTTTTAGGATGCTATGTGTCATTTAGAAAACAGTGTAGAAGGTTCCAATGTGACATCTTGCTACCTTGTTTATGTAATATTTTTCCTGTAATATAATAGTATGAATTTAGCCTTATCTTCATGTCTTTTCCAAACTGTATTTTTCTTGTTAGGCCAGGACAACATTAGAGTTACATTTGAGATTTGATGTAATCTCTTCTCTGGGAAAGCCCTCTCCATCTTTGCACATTAAATGCTGCATTAAGTGCTCTCTGTGTTTAAGCTTTCCCCAACATTATTGCAATGTTGTCATTTTTGTAATCAATGAAATCTCTTTGCTTGGCAGCATTACATCCTAGGTGAACAAGAAACGCTTATCTAGAATGCTTTGGGTTTTGTTGTCTTCACAGACTGCTGAGATGTAATTTTTCTCAACCCAGTGTATTGATTTAATGACCTTGTCACAGAATCTCAAGTCTGGAAGGAAGCACCATAGCATGGATTCTCTATTCCTGGCTCCACACTGAGCCAAGGAACTTGGCAAAGAATTTCCTTTAATTTTCATCCAAAGAACGTTTTGGTGTTTAATAATCCATAAGATTCTCAGATGTTTTCCTTCTACCCATATTAAATTATCAATGCTGCATAGATTTTGATTTTCAATTCAGAATGACTGGATAAATGGCGTTCCCTGGATAAACAGATATCCATACAGAATCTGAAGTGGTGTTAAAATATTATTGTGAAATAAATTAATAATATGACCTCCTGGATGTACGAAGACATTTTCAACTATGTGCCCATGTCTGTGAAGTATTTGTGTCACAGTGAGATGTGAGATTGTTGTCCATGGTCTTGGCTGCAACCCAGTTGACTCTTGTAACATTAGCACTAGGTTCAAATTGAGCACAAGATGAAGTTTATGGAGTCAGACAAATGACTAGCTGTGCTGTCAGGGCAGGGTGCTGCACACAGGCCCCAGCATCCTAAGCATACCTCAGTGTTCACTGACTGAGCAGACAGGACAAGTTGGCAAAGGTACCTGGGAGATACCTTTACCCGATTTTTTACAGTGACATGCCTAATGGTTGCCGACCATACTTATGTTTACAGTTGTGTTTACAGAGGAACAGGCCGAAATTCCAATGATTCCATGGTATAGTAATATGAATGGGGTTCCATTCATGTCTGGACTCCAAAAAAGTAGCAGAAATAATGGTTAAGAAGCACAGAGCCTGAACATGTAGAGTCTTTGTGTTGCAGCATTTTCTCTGTCTAATCACATTAGAGCAGTGACAGGTCTGTGATTGGACAGGAATAGGGAGGCAGAATGGGAAGTTTAGGAGGAGAGGTCAGAGAGCAGGAGAAGCAGAAAAAAAAAATCATCATGGAGGCAGGGGAAGAAGAAGATCCAGACCCTGCATGGTTTTAAACAGCCACAGATAGCTCAGATTTTTACAAGGTTAGAATAATTGGATTAAAAGATTGTCTTTATCATTTGGCCCTGAAATAGTGTTGTATGTAAGCGAGATGATCTTGTTAGTTGGGAGAAAATAGTAGGGCCCCTCCAGGACATAGTGATGTAGACGGCTGGTACAGTGGGCCAGGAGAGTTTGCAGGGAGATTTTCTTTCTTTTTTTTTTTTTTTAATATTTCCCACAACATCTTTGTAACTGTAGAGAATAGCTTATTCTTTATCTACTTTTAAGAGAATTTTGGGGCCTTTCCATCCCTCCCTCCCTCATTTCCTTCCTTTCTTTCTTTATCCTTCCTTCTTTACTCCCTCCCTCTCCCCCTTCCAAAAGTATCTTTCTATGTAATGCAGGCATGGCTTTAACTCTTGGCACTCTTCCTGTCCTAGGGTCCTGAGCAATAGGATTATAGGTATGTCTGGCTTTCAGGTTGTATATTGCTTTATGACGCCTACAAACTCCTGACAAACACAACTTTGAATCTTGATATGAACTTATTTCAGTCTACTTGCATAATTTAATGTTATGTTATAAGCATTAGGAAATAGTTTGTTTCATAACATTTAAAAATTATTATTTTTTTCTAGGACAGCCAGGGCTACACAGAGAAACCCTGTCTCAAAAAACCAAAAACCAAACCAAACCAAACCAAAACAACCCCCCCCCAAAAAAAAACCATTAATTTTTAAGATAAGTCAAGGTTCTTTAACCTGATGCCTTGTCATTGACTAACTCCTTATAGTTTATGGTTTAAATCTTTCTTTCCAGTCTCCAGGTCCCATTCTCCAACACACAGCACTTCTTCAAAGTAATATCCCAAAATGTCTTGTGCTTGTTATCCAATCTATTATTCAAGCTAAACTATGTCTAAAAATGTAAATAAAAAGAGGGCATAATGGGTTCAGTGGTACAGTATGTATGTATGTATGTACATATGTATATGCCTGCTATGTGTAGTTATTGAGGTTCAGTCCCTAGTACTTCCAAATATAATTAAAGTATTTTATTCTCTTTAAACATTTTATTTGTTCTTTAAAAATTTCTTATATATATACAGTATACTTTGGTCCTTCTATCATATTACTTATAGGCTTTCATTAGAAATATTAGAACATTAAAGTGGGACTATAAAGTCATAGAATTAAAATTCATAGTTCAGAAAATAGTTCCTTGGACCAGGAGCTTAGAAGGGTACACTTACACTGCATTATCCCTCAGCCATTCTATCAACAGAGAGAACAACTTCAGATACTTAATTAGCACTGTGTAAAGGTTGTAGTAGGCAATTAACAACAATTAGATGCCCCTTTGGCTCCACACACTACTGGATGACAAACAGATAAGGATAGTACAGAATATATTTGGATTTTAATTAGGATTAAATTATGATAATATTAGGATTGGAAGGGAAAAATAGTGCGATAAGTGTAGTGTAAACTTTGAGAAAAAATTAAGGTGTGCTCAGCTCCTGGGATAGGAAGTTTGGGATATAGTCATGATCTGTAGATTAAAGATTGTTAAAACTATGGAATGATAGAATTAAGAAATGGGAGGAGGAAGCCAGACATAGTGGTGCACTTGGGAAGCTTACAGGCAGGTTTTGGCCAGCCTGATCTACATAGTGAGATCCAGGACAGTCAGAGGTCATAGTGAGACCATGTCTTAAACAACAACAGCAACAACAACAAATTAAAAGTAGGAAAGAATAAGGATGAGGGAAAGAGGAAGGGACATGAGAATGATAGGGGATGGTAGGAGATGGAGAAAAGGTAGGAAAGAGCGCCTTGCGGTAGAGTAGGTGAAGAACCATACACGGCCACTCTAAGACTTAACCGAACAATATACAGACAAAACCAACCGACATGAGACACAGACATATATACAACAGTGGAGATTACATAACAGAAAATCCAAAATGAACAGAGTACTTATGGAGAGAATTGCTGGCACCAGGAACGTTCTCAAAGCCCTTGACTCTAGCAGGCTTTACTTGGTGCTGTGTAGTGGAAGGGAAGTGGGAGCCTTTGGTGCCTGCAGCCTCCTGTTCTGTTTGGTGCTGGTGTGTGTAGGGGGTGCGAGGGGCGGAGGAGAGGAGCTAGTAAGTATTTTTCTGGTAGTTACTACAGACTCTTGCTTTCCTGCCTTTGTTTAACATGTGGATCGTCATGGTGCTGATGGAGAGAGGTTTGCAGCTTTGTTCTCTTGTTTTCCTGCAGAGCCCCCTGTCTCTCCCAAGATAAGAGCTTACTCTATTTTATCTTTACTATTTTCTTTCACTGAGGCTTAGTGATGAGGTCTCTAATATGCCATAATGTGAAGTACTGATCCCAAGGGGTCAATATACTGCACTTAACCAGTGAACTTGCCAATGGGGATAATAAGTCATTGAACACAATGATAAACCTATACTAATGTGCTGGATTTTTTTTTGTCAACTTAAAAATCTAGAACTATCTGGGAAGAGGGGATCTGAATTGAGAAAATGTATCCATAAGCTTTGCTTTAGAGAAGTCTGTATAGATTTTTTTTTAAATTAATGGTTGCTATGGGTTGGTCCAGATCACTGTGGGCAGTTCTACCCCTGAAACGATGATCGTGGGTATTATAAGAAAACAGGCTAAGAAAGACATCGGGATCAAGACAGTAAACAGCACTCCTCCATGACCTGTGTTTCAATCATTTCCTGCCTCCAGGCTTGTGCCTTGAGTTCCTGCTCTGACTTCTCTGGATGATGGACTATATACTGTAAGATGCAATAAGCCATTTCCACCCGAGTTGCTTTTGGTCATGATTGTAGCCAACACTTTGGTTATTTTGTGGGTTCTTTCTTCTACCCTCCACCCTTTTTCATCTTTCCTTTCAACTCCCTAACGCTAGGTAAGAGAGAAAGAAGGATAGAGGGGAGAAAGGAAGAAAGAAATCCCCGAATAAAGTCAGGGATAGGAAAAGAGGCAATGATATCATTAGACTACTTCCTACTGATTAGGTGTGTCAAGTTCCTTGGGGCAAGTTTGATCTTCATTGTCAGAATATCTAATTTTGTCTCTTTGCACACAATTACATGAGAAACTGCCACAACCCATAACCAACAGCAATTGACAGCACCCAACCACCAACTAGCCACAAGCTATCCCCATCAAGGTCTAGCACTTACAAACCTTCTGAAGAGTTCCCAGAATTCCAAACTTCACACACTCACAAAAATTCTCTGTATGTGTCAAAATCATGCCTTTGCTAGAGCACAGAGGAGAAATCACAGCCAACTGCTGTGGACAAGCTGAAGCAGCCCCATATCCCATACTTGGGGTTAAAGCAAAAAACATAGTCTTATAATCTTTCTGTGTTTTTTTTTTTAAAGAATATAAATTTCTCACTACACCTGATGTTTTTGCACAGGAATAAAAACCCCACCTAAGCCCCTTGAGTCTCTGTGGTTCAGATCCCAGACTGCATCACCAGAAAGACCCTGGTGATGTGGTTTTATCATTGTTACAGCAACCATTCTTGCTGTGGATTGAGGTGAGGCAAAGGGCCGTTCTCTACTCCCTAGAATGCTGGGAAGAACTCTGTTCTTAAGATGCCTGTGTTGCCTTAGTAGTGTCCCTAGCTCTGCAGAGGTAGGATGTTTTGAGAGTCTGATTGGCACAGGAAGTACAGAGAAGCTCCTGTCCTTGAGGGAAGTGACACCAACAGAATCTGGGGGATCTTGGAGCTGTGGGTACAGCTCCCTTTTTTTCCTTGCCTCAGGTAAGGAGTTTAAAGATAGGATCTGCTTGCCCACAAAGCATGTTGCTCAGGCATTACTCTTCATCTCTCTCTGTTCCCTTTCATCTTTTGTGGCCTTGAAGCCAAAATTTCCTATCCCTGCTTCCCAAGATTCAGATCTTCAAAGGTTTTATTTTTTTTTAAAGCAACTTTTAATTTAATCTAGTCTTTTCTGTATGGGTGTTTTGCTTGCACACTCATTTGCATAGCACTTTCATGCCTGGTGCCCAAGAAGGCTAGAAGAAGATAT
>JADRCC010579452.1:0-16654 GCA_019843855.1 Hylomyscus alleni
GGACCCCCTGGCACTGCAGTTGTAGATGGTTGCGAGCCACCATGTGAATGCTGGGAATTAAACCCAGGTCCTCTGAACAAGCAGCCAGTGCTCTTAACTGCTGAGCCATCTCTCCAGCTCCTCTAATTATAGTTTAGATGTCCTTGATCAACCCAAGTCTGATTTGTTCCAACTGTACAAGTTCATTCTTCTGACTTTATGGGAGGGAGAAAAAAATAAACCATAGCAAGTTCTCAATAGGATGCCTTCTGCCTTCTGAGTTAGGCCACGAAGGCCTCTGTTAAAGGAGGTGATATAAGCCGGGCGGTGGTGGTGCACGCCTTTAATGCGGATTTCTGAGTTCAAGGCCAGCCTAGTCTACAGAGTGAGTTCCAGGACAGCCAGGGCAACACAGAGAAACCCTGTCTCGAAAAAAAAAAAAAAAAAGGAGGTGATATGTAGGTGAAAGGTGAGAAACAAAGCTTTACAGCAGCATTTAATAATGTGAGGAGCAAGCTTATGCTCTCTGCTTATTTTAGTCTTATTTGGGTGTGCATGTGTCCATTCGCACATGCTCACACGCCATAGCACACATGGAGAGGTCAGAGGACTTTGTGGAGAAGGTTATTCTGCTTTTACATTGGTTACAGGAATTGAACTCATGTCCTTAGACCTACATGTCAAGTACCTTTACCCCTTGAGCCATCTCGTGGGACCTATGCAGCTATTTTATAGGTTAAAAATAAAAATATATTTCTAAGTGTGTCACCTAATGACCAGTTAGTGGAGACAATACTTATCATGAGATGTATAATTCGTGGTTAACATTCATTTGGTTTATATTTTTTGTTAAATGTGCACATCTAGCCACTTAAGGATTTTCTATTAACTCTAGAGATTCCTTGTAACTAGTCAGAAGTTCCAGCTCAATGTCAAGGACTTTATTAATAAAGCAGTTGAAGGAGTTGCTTATTACATAGCATTTGATTTTCTGTTTCATTTGCTAGCCAATTACCGGCTGTCAGGGCGCAGCCGATCTTATAGATCTGAGTCAGAAGCATCACCCCTGAGTGTATTGTTATTTCTAATCACAGGCAGTGATTGGCCCAGTGAAACACTGGTATTAGTCATCAGCTTACAACTGTCTTCCTGGTGGTATAAAATTGCTACTGGATTCCATTGCCGAATGGGGTGAATCAATGTAGGCACCACAAACGAGTGCAGATGATTATGAGTCACGGATGTTCTGCTCCTGTTGACAAGTCTCTCTGTTTCCAGACAGAGGGAAAAACTGACAGCCAGCTTGCAAAGTTCTCTCCTTCACAGCCTTAGGCTGGTGTTTCAACCTGACATTTATGGGGTGTTTATATGACAAATTCATATGAAATTATTTTTTTTTAATCTTCTCAAGACCTTTGGGGTTATATTGGCTCTGAGAGTTCTTTTATGTATGTAAAAAAATTCATTGCATCTACTCAAGGTACAATTTCACAAAAGTCTACGATATCATTGAGTGTGTTCCCCCAATTCAGAGAGCTCTCCTCTGTCTTGTCTTGCATTTGTAACAATTGCAGGGGAGCTTAGAAGAGCTTCAGTAACTCATTGCACAGAATGGCAGAACCTCAACTCAATTCTGTGCAATTCAATTTTGTGACCTTTTCCATTGGTCGCTCTGCTGAATGGATGATATTTGATATTTACTGGGTAAATCAGGAACGCAGCGAGATACAAATAACTAAAATCCACATATAGTTGTTTACAGAACAGCGATGCATTTTTCTCCCATAATGCAAAAGATGAGGACAAGTAGCTCCCGGCGTTGGCTCAGTGCTCCATCAGCACCAGGACCAGAGTTCTTTGACCTTTTCCTGAGGCAGCAAATCCCCTGCCTCACTGCCAAGCATCATTTCCACATTCAGAACAGGAGAAAGAATTGGTAACAGCTATAACTGAAAATTTAACACAAAAGCAAAAGCTTCTCCATTTATATACATCTTTGTGAAAAACTGACCAGTATACCACCCTTATCTGCAAGGGAGACAGCAGGGGAAAGGGCACTGGGGATGCTGAAGGCCAGCCTCGGAGCTACAGAATCTACAGATAGGCCTCTTCCTCTCCTCCCTTCCTCCCTTCCTACAAAAAAGCTCTCTTACTTTGTCTATGTACTTACTACAGATCTATATATTCTTCCTTTGCTTTCTATGGTCTTTTTGTGAATAGTAGGAGAAAGCTGTGCTTTTGCTAAGTCAGGACTCACTCGATGAGGTTAACAGAAGCTACTACTTTCCTATGCAAGAAAATGGATGCATTTATCCGACAAATAATATTAGGCACTCTTTGAGACTCTAGGGATGAATTAGGGACCAGAACCAGAAAGAAAGAGAGGAGGACACACACACACACACACACACACACACACACACAGAGAGAGAGAGAGAGAGAGAGAGAGAGAGAGAGAGAGAGAGAGAGAGAGAAGAAAGAGAGAATCTTCTAGAACACAAAATTGGGAATGCAGCCCGTCCTAAGACTAGAAAGCCCAGATCTAAGATGCTGCTGGATATCCATGCAGGGACCTGGGTGCACCACGGTCTTTCACACCCTGCTTTCCCTTAGCTAGCTCGGTGAATAGGATAGGGTGACCCTCCATGCCTATACTTTCATCTCATGTTGACAAAAAAACAACTCACACTAAACCACAGTCTCCAGTTCATAGTTCAGGAACCAAAGAGAGAGAATTTGACAGGCCAGCAACGCATTCACCCCTACAGGTGAGGGCTGGAGATACAGCTCCGTGTCATTTGAGTGAAGCCAACATCTTGAATATGGGTATGCCACAAAGCTTTCTGTTGCCACCACCCCCTCTCCAGGCTAGTTGATGCCCTTAGGCAATGCTGGATACCACCACCTGCCAACCACACTAGCATTTCCACTCTATCCCACTCTGGTAGTTAACTCCATCTTGCAAGGCACATTTAATTAGTTTTGTAAGAATTGGCTAAACCAGGGCCATTTTAAATGTTTTTGAATCACTTCCATGTTCTAATATGTTGCACTTTTCTCTCGGCCCTCCACCACTCCCCTAACCCTGACCTCCCCTCCCCTATCCCTGGCAGCCCTTGTCACTGTCTTTCATGTACTGTGAGGACTACAGATCCCTCCTCACACTGGGCCAAGTCCACAGGAGCCAACACCTCCATTATTCAGTTCGGTTCCAAAGTACATACTGCATTGTGGGTCAAGATACTCTTTTATGGCCCGTATAAACCATAAGCCTGGGAGATGAGGTTGGTTGGTGGTGGGTTTTGTTCCTGAACCTTCTCTGCATCTCAACTGCTTTCTCTGAATGAATATTTTTCCATTCAGGAGCAAAGTGAATATCTGACGGGCTGCTAATTTGTTCTTCTGCAGGCTGTGGACTCCTCACCACAGGCAGGAAGATGGGCAGGCTGGGGGTCCTGGGGGAAATCTCTGCTCTCATCTGCGTCAGCCACAGTAGGTAAGTGTTGGGCGTCATGAGCACAGAGTTCAGAAGTTTGATGGGACAAGAGATTTTGACATACTACATATTGATGGAGTTTAACGTTTGCCCAGGAGAAATCTATTTCAGTGTCTACTACTCTAAGGGCATCTCATACGTTAATGCATTTGTTCCTCACAGCGACTCTGTGAGGATAGTCTTACTCTCTCCATTTTACAGATAAAAGTCCTGAACCACCAAGAGACTAGGACATTTTTCAAGTCAGCATTGTTTGGTGTGGGATTTGAAAACCATGTGATGTGGTTTTAAACTACTATCTTATATTGTCTATTAGAGATGTAAGATATAGATATATTTGTGCATATACACAAATACAGACACACACACACACATATATATGTTAAGAATTGAACCTTACTATGGAATCTAGGCTGACCTTGAACTTGTGATTCTTCTGCCTCAGCCTCCTGAATGCTGAGATTACATGGGTGCACCGCCACACCCAGGTTGCTATATTCTTCAAGCTATGTGTTTATCATTCCAAGCTTAAGAGTATTTGTTGCCGGGCAGTGGTGGCGCACGACTTTAATCCCAGAACTTGGGAGGCAGAGGCAGGTGGATTTCTGAGTTTGAGGCCAGCCTGGTCTACAGAGTGAGTTCCAGGACAGTCAGGGCTACACAGAGAAACCCTGTCTCAAAAAAAAAAAAAAAAAAAAAAAAAAGGGCTTGTTTTATGTCACTTGGTATTCTTTCTGTCTCTTTGAGAGAGATTCTTGCCATGACTTCAATATCTTTTATTCTCTAAAAGAACTAACCAGTGATGCCTGTGCTTAGAAAGCAGGCAGTGACTTCTGTGCGCACTGTACTCTGTCCTTCAGGCCTCATGAGCAGTCAGTGCTCGAGCTGCGACCTTCACTTGTGTTTGGTGTTAACTCTTGAAGTCCCTCTATCTGAGGCACTATGAAGATGATAAGTACAGTATCTTACTGCCTTCGCGGCCACACAAAAGCCCCGCTGGTACCCCCACCCCCAGCCTAACAGTTTTAGGCTCTAATCAACAGAGCCTAAATCTTAGGATACTGCCCATGGACCGGCATCAGGTTTGCGCAGGTTGCTGTGGCCCCGTTCCCACAGCCTTGCTTTCTTTTCCTGTTGCTGTTGCACAACACCTTGACAAAAACAACTTAAGAAAGAAGGTCTTTTGGCTCACAGTTCTGGGTACAGTTTGGGTACAGTCCATCATGGCGGGGGGGGGGGAGGTCATTGACAGCAGGAGTCTGAGATTCATGTCACACTCCATCCATGTCAGGAAGCAGAGAGCAACTAATGCTTGTGTTCTGTCTGCTTTTCCCTTTGTCTTCTTCTTCTTTTTTTTTTTTTAAAAAAAAGTATATTTTATTTATTCTTATTGGAGAGAGAGATGAGCATGCCACATGTGGGAGTCAGTTCTCCCTCCACCGTGCTGGTCCTGGAGGCTGAAGTCTGGTCAACAGGCTTCGTGGCAAGAGCTTTTACCTACAGCGCCATGCCGCTGGCCCACTTCCTCCTTTTTATACAATCCAGGAGACGGAGCCATCCACAATCGGCAGGTCTTCCCTTGATTAACTTAATCCAGGTAATCCTCCATTAGACATACTCAGAGACTAACTCAACATAATCCCTCCAAGGTGTCCCTGGAGGGATGTCTCCTACCTGACTCTAAAGCTCATCAAGTTGACAGTCCATGCTAACCATCATACTCTCTCATACGACCAAGACATGCGCTTTTTTTGCAATGACATTTACATGTCCCCCATAAACTTGAGGAATACAATTTGGTATAGTCCCTTGTATTCATTTCTTCTACCGCTCTTAAGACATCACTGCCAATTTGGTCACTAAATGCCATTCCTAAGTCACCCTCCAAGGCATATTTTATAGACTTGTGGGCAATACATGGTATAGCTCTAACTCTACCCAGTAGAGGTGGCCTGTAACAATGACCTTTGTGTCACTGTGACCCAAATAACCAAGGATAACTTAAAGGGAATTTCAGAGCTCCACTCTGGTCCTTTGCCTATGCATTTATGCATCCAATAGGAGGTTAAACGCAGGAGCCTGTGGCAGAGGGGAGTCTCTCCCTCACCTGAGAGAAGACAGGAGGCAGGACAAAGGGAGGCAGGAGGGAGACAGAGCACTTCCAAGAACACACTCCATGAGCCTTATTACCTCCACACAGGCCCTTTCCTCACCTCCCAGTAATGAGAAAGGTAATGAGGGATCACTTCCATGACATCCAGAAGAAAAGTGTCAATAGCAGGGCTTGGTAGCATTAACATTTTAGCATCAAGGGGCAAAGAAACTTATCAGAAAGCAGGGCACTTGCAGCCGTGGAGATACTCTTGAAGGTTTATAGATTGCCTGCAGAAAGTAAAGAAAGAAAATAACTACATCCAACTGCTATTGATTTCCACTCCCAGCCTCCTGTCACCCCCAGGGTAATTCAGTCGCAGTTCTTTACACAGGGCTGCCAACTGCACTAGAAACACAAGCCCAACTCACAAAGGCAGAAACACTGTAGTCGGGGTGATTGTAAGCCTTTACAGTCGGCAGGAGAGTGACCAGAGAATAGAAGCCTTTGGGAGGTGGCACTTTCTCGGAATGAACCCTGTACCATGAGTGCTAGGAATGGAGACCCAGTTCTGAGTACTTCTGACCTGTCACGGTAAGAGACTGACTCCACAGCTACACCTGATAGGTGCCCTTTGTAAGACCCAGGTTCTCTATTTGAAAAAGAGGGGGTGGGGGTGGGGGGAGGGGCTGCGCTGGTGAGATGACTCAGCGGTTAAGAGCACTGAGTGCTCTTCCAGAGGTCCTGAGTTCAATTCCCAGCAACCACATGGTGGCTCACAACCACCTGTAATGGGATCCGATGCCCTCTTCGGGTGCGTCTGAAGACAGCTGCAGTGTACTTACATACAATGAATGAATAAATCTTCAAAAAAAGGGATACTTGAGAAAGCGTAAGGTCTCTTCTGACTTGTAGAAAATGATGCTTCCATCTCATGGTCACCTGCAGAAGGAACTATGTGCGTGTAGCCCCTATGCTGAGTGGAAACGTACAGCGCAGAGACTTGCGTTTAACTCCTCTGCGTTGTTCTGCCTTGTCGTTTGGCATATTGCTTTGAGTCTAAGGTTAAAAGGAATGCATATATGAAACCAAGTATTTCTCAGCTACCAGTCCTTTAAGGGACCCTTCCTCTAAAAAGATATTTTCATCACTCAGAGACCAACTGTGTCACAGTCTAAGAAGACTTAATTATCCAGCACACATGCCCGTGGGAAAACTCACAAAATGCAACAAAAATCTCTGTCACTCCCTTCAGAAACCAAAGGGGGAAAATGTTAAAAATACAGAAAAATGACCCTATAAATAATAACATTGATAACTTCAAAGCAATATCATGAAAATCAGCAATGACTTCCCACAAGCACATCATAGACATAAGTTACTTTTAGAATATATCACTAAGAGGAAACAGATGGTTCATCTGTCAAAGTGAGTCAAACCTCAGAATGGGGAATTTGTTAAAGCCGAATGAAGGCCTAAATGTTTATTTGAAAAGCTAGTTGTGACAGTATTATGACTCCAAATACCTAGTGCCAGAATATTTGATTGGGGAATAGAGTGCATCTGATATTTCTTTCTCAAAGTCACTCTTTGTCCTTTCCCATCCTTGCCCAAGTTGCAGGTTTTCACATTCTGATGACATTCTACCAGCCCTATGGAAATCGCATCAATGTTTATTGCAAAGACTGACAACATATCAAAACTGTGCTACTGTGAAAACTCCCCTCTGTACAAATGTAGCATCAACCGAAAGGGAATGTCTATCTATCTATCTATCTATCTATCTATCTATCTATCTATCTATCTATCTATGGTGAAGTGATGTTGATGATATAAAAACTTCTAAGCGTTAGTAATTTTAGAGAACCCTGTATTAGTCCTCTAGAGGAATAGAACTTACAGAGCTAATATGAATATGTATATATATACACATATGTATGTATGTATGTATGTATGTATGTATGTATGTCTATCCCCTATATATTCCATATATAGATGAAATTTTACTAGATTGGCTTACAGACTGTGGTCAATGGCTATCTACCAATGAAAGGTTTAAAAAATCTAGTAGTTGTTCAGTCCACAAGGCACTTCTTTTCCCATGTCATTTATATAGGCTACCAGCAGAAGGTTATGGCCCATATGAAAGATAGATCTCCCATCCACAAAAGGTCTGGATTAGAAGTGGGTCTTCTCATTTCAAAGGGTCTGATTGAGAAAAAAAATCTCACATGTGTGCTCAGCCATTTGGGTTTAGTTAATTCCAGATGTAGTGAAGTTGACAACCAAGATTAGCCATCACGATTCATCCATGAAGAAGATGATGCTGTTGTTGCTACAGTTTCCCACAGTGCTTTGAAATTGCTGTATCAGGAACAAGACTGATGGGTTTCTGATAGGCTTTGATGCAAACATTGTCAGCTCAGTAGTACTTATTCTTAACCCTGACCCTAGGGTAGGGGTATATGTGAACATTGACTACAGAGAAATTTGGCCATCATTTTGGAGAGCAAAGACTTTTCCAGAAAGAATATTGATTGTTGCCTTTTAAAGCTGCATTTAGTTTTCTTATTTGAGCATGACAACCTCAATGTATGTTTTTCTTAAAAAACACTACATTCTGCTACTTGTTATTATGTCTTGAATTCATTAATGGAAGAGTCTGCAGCAAGATCAATATTTTTAGATGACTATTATTACAATTCACCCCCAAGAAGAGTGTAAAGTGAGACCTCTCAGAGGGGCTGTTGGCATTCTCCATACAGTTTGAAGTGTACATTCCCCTCAGTCCAGCCCACCTCTGCTGGTACTTTGCAAAGCTCACTGATGTATATGTGCAGAGATGTTCAATGCAGAAGCCAATCAGTGACTACTTATTGTATTGGCTGCTGCCACAGTCACTTGAGTGTGAGTAAATGAGTCAAAGCTCCCTCCCTCAAAAGGGAGGGAAAAAGCCAGCGGAGGATACACCCTATGAAGAGGAAAATTACGTAGAGTTCCAGGAAGTGGCAGATCTCTAAAAGTCTACAAATCAGGAAAAGATCAGAGTTGCTGGGAGTGTAGGTTAAAGTTTTTAAGAGGGTGCCGGGGGCTAGGCTTCGATGATGTGATATTTGAACAAAGACCTAGAGGAAAGGATGATTCAACATGTACATATGAATTAACAACCAATATATACACCAATAAAGAACTGTTAGGATGTGATCTACCTATTTCATTGCTGGCCATATATTCAGAAGGTTTAAAAGTAAGGTCTCAGCAAGTTATTGTATACCCATGTTCAAACTGTCATTGTTCACAACACTAACATGTCGGTGGCAAGCCATAGATCTGCCAATGAGTAAAGCTTGGTATACAGTGAAATATTACACAACCTTAGAAGGGAAGGGGACTCTGACACACACTACGAATGGATGAACCTTCAGTGGCACTATGCTGAGTGTGAAACAAGCTCAGCCACACAAAGCAAGTACTGTGGGATTCTGCTTGGATGTGGTACAGAGTGATCAAAGTCAGAGAGGCACCAAGTAAAACGAAGGTTGTCAGGGCCTGGTAGGAAGAGGGGGGAAGTACTACTATTTAATGGGTGCAAAAGAGGTCTGGAAAGAGACATTAGCGATGTGTCTGCTCCATGAAACTGTATACTGGAGCAGTTAAGAGGATACATTTTATGTTATACCCATTTCCCTCAAAATAGATTGGGGGAAAATTCAGCCACATAGATCAGAGAATCAATTTATGGGATTTTGTCTCTTTTGTACGTACTCAATTTTTAAATGAAGGAATATATTTAAAAGAAAGCAGTTTAGACAGGAAGAGACCTTCTCATGACGGAGCTACAGCCCTTGTCTTTGGCAAATGAGACTAACAGAAAGCGGCCTTGGGCTACTCGATCATCCAAGTTGCTGTATAAAACTGTAGCTGTTTCTCGTTACCACTGGTCAGAGACCCAGCCTCCACAAGCACACTATTTCATCTCTCCCCCAGTGGGCTGGACCTTTGGAATTGGTAGGATTCACCAGAAAAGGACTTAAGAAAATTAAACGGGAGTGTGGTATCACCTCATACCCCATGGCCCCAATCCAAACGTATCCCCACATCTTACAGCACAGGGATTCTGTGACATCAGCCCCAGCCCTGCAAGGCATGACTGGGATAAAGGAGCCAGAGTCAGGCCACACTGGGAACACGAACTTTGCCTTGCTGTGCAGTCAAGGTGAGGCAACTCAAGTTCAGGTTAGCATAAATCAAAGTGTTTTTAAAGAAGCGCCTGACCAAGGATCTGACTTCTGAGGAGTTAAGGAATCAAGGTTGTAAACCTTCCTCAGTATGTCAAAGGGATTATACATGTTGGGTCTGGCATCAGATGGCCTGGGTTTGAATCCTGCCTCCCACCGACCAGCGTTGGGACCTTCAGCAGATGATATTCTCTCGAGAGGTCTCAGTTTTCTCAGATATGGAAGGGGTATAATGCATTTCTTAGCACAGTGTTATTAAGAAAAGTAGACAGTTTACACTTCTGAACTTTTTAATACAGGGTCTGGGATATCCTAAAGGTTCAATAAATGTCCACAGTGGAGAGATTTCACACATTACTGGAAGGTAGATATTATAATTCTCCTGGCAGAGAAAGCGCAGGAGCAGAGACACAAGGGCGAATTAGGTAACTAACATCACACATCTAGGAGGTGGTAGGACAAATGTCCTGGGCGGATTTTAGTCTAGATTGCTTTCATTTAGCATGTAAGCACAGGTAATGAAAAAGCCAAATGGCCATGGAATGTTTTTAAAGGACACTATCCTGCGACATTCTTGCTGTCTTGTTTTGATTTGGGTTTGTTGGGTTTGTTGGTTTGGCTTTCCAGAGCTCACCTACTGCAGCCTGAAAGCCAGACCCAGTCCCAGCCTCAGAGCTGGGATTCCGGAGCCTTCCATGTTTTAGGATATTTAGGGTTCATGGTGGCGTGAAATTATTCCACAAACGACACCAAGTAGTGTCACACACATTTGTTGTCTTTCTCTTGTTAGTAGAAACCTCTGGAAATGGAGTCATTAGTCAAAAACAAAAGTACCAGTGACTTTGTTATGACTTCCTTATCTGGGCACTAGATGTCACACTAAATCAAGCTTTGGAAGTGACTCGGCTAAGTAGGGTGTGGCAGTCTCTACCTATAAAAAAAAAAAACATAGCTTTTAGGTAAATATAAAGCTTAACTTTGAATTTCTAGGAAAATTCAGAAATTTATTTTCTTTTACCTACAAAAAAATTAGAATTGTTAATCAGAAAATAGCACCATGCTGACATGCCGTTTAAACACATCTTTCGTGCATGCACATAAAAACTGTGTTTCATTCCAAAAACAAAGAGATAGTTCTAGAGACAGTTTATGCCCAGGTGTCTGTGGTCATGCAGGAGGCTTTTGTTTTCCCTTTGCTGTTTTGTTTGAGACGGGGTCTTATGTAGCCCAGGCAAGCCTCGGGCTTGTTAAGTAACTGAGACTAGTCTCTTACCTTCCTCTCCTTTCCAAGTGCTGGGACTACAGACTAGTCAGTCCTTTGTTTTCTGAGATGACAAGAAGCCGCTCTTCCCAACAAAGAAACAGACAAGACTAACCTACTGTGGAGGAAGTCAAAGAGGGGAATGTAAGGCCTCGGAAGATTAAAGAGCTAATAATGAGTGTAAGAGCCACTGAGCCCCCCAGATGAGCAAGCTATGCCTCCAGAGCTCACTTACTCCCTGACTTTAGCACTCAGAAATCTATAGCTGTGAATTGTGGGTAGAGATTTCTGAAGTCTCCTTTTGGAAAATCTATGTAGTTTTTTGTGGTTGTTGTTGTTGTTTTTAAACTACCTTGAAGAATATGAAGTCAATGACTTAAATGTTCACTGAAATTTCGATGAGATTCCAGTGAAATGTTTGGAATTCATTGGAGGATAGAAAGAATTAATTCAAGTCAGATTGAAAGCTTATAATTAAGTCTTAGGCTTAGCAGTTTGTTTTTTCGAGTAACACAGTAATGAGTTTGAGCTGTGTTTAATTATCTGCATGAGTGTAGGCACATATTTCTATTGTAATTAAAGTTGTAAATCATGTTTCCTAAGTTTTCAGGGTTTGTAGGTAACATATGATGACAAATAGCTTTCGTTGGAATGAACCAGTAAATACCATTGCCTTGTGGTGCTTTGATGAAGCAAGTTATAACTGATAAACCAGCGTTTTGTGTGTATGTGTTTGCACATGGGGGTGCATTTCAAGGATGTGCAGAGACCAAAGGTTAGCCTCAGAAGTCAAAGGTTATTCCTCAAGATGCTGTCTGCCTTGCCTTTTGAAACAGCAAGACTCATTTGGCCTGAAATTTCCTGATTCCGTAACAACAGCTGGATGTCAAGTCAGGAGGTACCTGTCTCTATGTCCCCAACTCTGAGACTACAAACGCATACCACCACACCCAGATTTTCACATCCCAGATTTTTACATGGGTTCTATACATTAACATCAGGTCCAAAATACTAGTCTTTGGGTATGGCCTCATCTGTGTCCTCCTCTAACTCGGGAGATGGATGAACAGTCATTTGAACGGTGCTTTGTAATTCTGACTGGTTCTAGTTGGCACCGGGGTCCTCTTTTGACTTGATTACCACTGTCTTGTGTTTGAACAACCCAGGGTCCCATGAGACGTCCTTCCTTTCTCCTTACAAGCCAAGGCAGGCACCAGGCACCCACATGGAGGGAGCACAGGCTGTTTTTCCTTCTAGAACTCCAGGAACCATGAGGACCACAGTGGTCTACCAGGGCTTTGATTCCTTCCTCTTGTCTAAGAAAGGCTTGCCTCATCTAAGTGCAGGGTGTCAAACTGTCTGTGGAGGAACTAGAAGCCTCTTTTCTATCAAGTCAAGGACTGGTTCTTGCCCAATGAGTGGGAAGGTCTTCTCTGTACTCCTTCCTGAATCCCAAGTGTGCCAGTGTCTAGGAAACACCGGTGTTATTTGTCTGATGGAGTAAAACCAGTGACCTTCAGTCTACTTTGGACTGGTCCTCCTTCCCGATTTCCCTACTGACTGACCCCTTGATTTAGAGCTATCAGCTCAAGACCTTTCATGGTGTATTTTTGAGGAAATGTAGAGTTATTTTTGTTTGTTTGTTTGTTTGATCGATCGATTGTTTAATTGATTGGAGAGCTTTGTTTTGTTTAGAGACAGGATCTTGTTAAGTTCCTCACACTGGCCTAGAATCTTACGCAGTCCAGGCTGACCTCAAACTTGCAAACCCCCCCCCCCCCAGCCTCAGCTTCCTGAGTGTTAGAATTATGTGCCACCATGCCTAGGTTTACACAGAGAAATGTATTAAATATCATCTGACTTCAATTCAGCCAGTGTTAACTGAGCACCTGCAATGTGCTAGGACTTCCAAAAGCCAAGAGCAACCAAAAGAGAATGACACATCAGCCACATGACACTTTAAAAAGCAGGATGAAGACATGGCAGCCGTGCCTTTCAAAGACACCGACTTGAGCTGGGAATCTCAGTGTGAAAAATGGTTGCCGTGAAAGGCAGAAGGCAAAAGGGGTCTGGGAACATAGTGAGAAAACTGAGTCACGAAAGGAGAGTGGCTTTAAGGTCGCTGAGCTCATCTTTGGGCCCTACCCCAGGGAATCTGAACACATTATTGCTATTCAGGGTGGACCCCCCCACAGGCAAGATGGTCTTGTGAGATTAGCCCAGGGGTCACAGATTGTAACGTCTCTGTGATCTATATATTTATTTCCTTACAGGTCATGGATTAACAGCAGTCAAAGAAAAAGCAGGGGCAACCCTACGAATCCACAGTGTCAATTCTGGATCTCCCGAAGGGGCCCCAACTGATGCCGAAAATGGGATCTCGGAAAGTGAGTGGCGCGTTCTTGTTACATGGACTTCCTTGGTGGGAAAGAGGCCAAGTTCAGATCAGCAAACTGCATTCTAACCAGGGTGTTCTTTCTTGCCATCACAGATGTGATTCCAGATCAGGACCCTGCCGGAGGAGGAGGCCCCCACACTCCTCTTCCACTAGGGGCGGCAGGGTCAAGGGGCATGCTGTCAGCCCTCACCAACGCGGTTCAAAACACGGTGAGTCCCTAGCGGCCTCCCCTGTTTTCCCCAGCGGCTCGGTTCTTTTGATCTTTCCAGCTTGTGACCCAGATACATCAGAGAGAAGGCAGCCTCGCTGCTGACTTTGGATTACAGTTTGTTATGCTTTCTGCTACAGAGTAGGTGTAACCTTGGATCGGAAATCGTAAGGGCACGATGAAATGCGGTCTGTGTTTAAAAGAAGAGAGTGGTTTAGAAGGTCTTTTTTTTTTTTTTTTTTCAATCTGATCTAACAGAGTCCTTTCCAGCCGCTTCAAGGACAGCCTTCTAGGTGAGAGAGGGAACCCAGAGCGGGGACAGCTGTTCTTCCTGGATCAGGACTCAGGTCTCTTAAAATTGTGAAACCTTCAAAATAAAAAAGGGACTGTGACACAGATCCTACCATAGCACCCCTCCTGAGCCCTACTGCCCCCTTCCCTGCAGAACCCTGAATGGACCCCTGAAAGCCCTATTTTTCCTTTGTTTGTTTATTCATTTTTTGTTTAAGTTGAATTGATTTTTTTTTTAAGACAGATATACAACAATCTCCCTCCTACAGGAAGCTTGCTATTTACAACCAACATTTAAAAGGAAGCAGAGGTACCACAGTGAGCTGAGGGAGCCAGCTGGTCCTCAGAGCCTGATTCTATATTTTCTAGAAATATGGCTCCTGTCCTTTTTAGTTATTTATCCATTTGTTATCTTAAAGAGAGACGGTTGGCCCTCAACCATCCGAAGTTGATGCTGTCTTGCCGTATTAAGGCAGTTTAACGGTGGGTGTGATGCGTTATGGGAGAGGAAAGGGGTTGTGAATAGCATCGTAGATTATCTTACCCAGATGTTGGGACAAAAGTGTGTCAGGAATAAAGGAAATGACTGTCCCGTACTTGCTCCTTCAGGGACCCTAGACTGGGTAGAAAGCAGAAGCCACACCAAGAAAGTGTTAAGAGTCACATTAGCAGAGCTGTTCAAGGCCACCCATGAGAGTGGCAGAAGCTCTCTCTGTAACGCAGTTGTCAAAAGTGAACTCATGGCTTCTCACCTCCCCCCTTTTAAAAATTATTTTTACATGATTTATTATTGTATATGCACATGGTGAGAGGGCACCTATACCATGGCACTCATGGGAAGGTCAGAAGGCAGCATTGTGGAGTCTCCTCTCTCCTTCTACTTTATGTGAGTTCTGCGAATGGAACTCAGGTCACCAGGTTCATGCAGTAACTGCCTTGACCCACTGAGCCGTCTTGCCGGCTCTGAGCAATCTAATCTTGAGTGCACCTCCAGCATCCTCAGCCCCCTTGCTGCGTCCTCCCGATCCTGCTCGTCCTCCTTCCCACAGTCCCAGCCCACCAGCGCCTAGAGACTCCCCAGTCTCTGTTTATTCTCTGCCAAAGTGACAGGATGTGGGGCGGGGGCAGTAAATGAAGGCATGCAGAAGTGTGAGCTTCCGAGAAGCCCCTCCCTTGTCCTCTGTGCTGGTTGCTTCTGTCACTGCTGGGACAAAGTGCCTAGCAGAAATAACACAGGGAAGGAGATTTCTTTTGCCCGTGGTTTGAAAAGCTTTAGTCCATGGTCGCTTGGTCAGGACCCAAGTGCTTGGACAGGACATCATGGAGGTGGGAATACTTAAGAAGGGAGCTCTTTACTTTCGGGAAGCCAGGATGTTGAGAAAGAGGAAGGGACTGGGGACCAGTTATAACCTTTGAAGTATACCCCCGAATGGCCTACTTCCTCCAACTAGGCTCCACCTCCAGAAGTTTGTAGAATGTCCTGACATAACAGTACTAGCTGAGGGCCAGGGGTGTTCCTGAGCCAGTGGGGGATACTTTATTTTGAACCCGTAACTTCACTTTTGAAGCACCTGCTTTTATAAATCTGTTCCAAAGTGTGAGTTTTGATTGGGCTCCAGATTTGAAGGCAAATTCTAAATTCCCAAAATGGAAATGTCTGATAAAGTACATTCATTCAGTAAGATTGAATGCTGCCATTTAAATAATTGTGAAGATCGAAAAACACACATATAGATGATATTAAAATAAAATCTAATATTTTCGTGTAAGGTAAGAAAAAAACGGATGTGTAGGGATTGTAGTTAGAGTTGTATTGTTGGGATTACGAATAGAGGGTCCAGAGCAATGTGGTTCTGTTTTTTTGAACGGTGTATGTGAGTCTTGGTTGCTTTAATTTTTGTTAAAAGGAAAGCAATGGCTGGAAAAATGATGTTTCCACAGTGATACCTGTATAATAGACCAGTTTCTGAAACTGGAAGTACACGGAAGGCAAACTGTCTTACTTCATTAATGTACTAATTATAGCTGGTGTTCCCCAGTGTCTGAGGGTATGCAAGAGCCATGTGAAACAGCCCGAGGGTCCGTTGCTTCCGGGCTGTGGATTAAAAAATCATCTAAATTAGCATGAGTGTTTGACATTTTAATAACCCACCCCCAAATAACTTTGTTACTTACACTAAAGTTCTTTCAAACACGACAGTCGGGTCATCTGTTAATTTTGTGTCTTAGATACACATTTATTGATATGTTCAGAACTACTGACATGAATCCCTAATGTGCACTGCTTTCTCCCCTAAACATCATTTTTTAAAATAACACTGCATGCTCTACAAATTATATAACATATGGTTTTTCAAGGAAAAGAAAACCGGATTAAGTAGATGATCTATCTCATGGTGTGAAAAACTTGTGGCTTTCTATTTATTTTAATATTTGACGAGACTGCCAGGTCCTTGGGAACTGCTGGCCACTGCCAAATAGCAAGCTATGGAAAATCTATTCTGACGTGCTTTTCTCATTTGCAGGGCAAAAGCGTTTTAACTGGAGGTCTGGATGCTTTAGAATTCATTGGCAAGAAAACCATGAATGTCCTCGCAGAAAGTGACCCAGGGTTTAAGCGGACCAAGACACTGATGGAGAGAACTGTTTCCTTGTCCCAGGTGAGACTAGACCCTTAAGTGATTTTTCCCC
>JADRCC010579453.1:6558-23143 GCA_019843855.1 Hylomyscus alleni
AAAAAAATTATTTACTCCTGTGTGTGTGTGTGTGTGTGTGTGTGTGTGTGTTTCTGTGTCTGTGTGTGTGACTGTGTTGTGGTGTGTGTATGCGGTATGTATATTTCTGTGTGTGTCTGTGGTGTGTGTATATGGTGTATGTGTGTGTGACTGTGAATTCTATACATGTGTGGGTACCCATAAAGGCAGAAAGAGGCCATTAGCACTGAACCATCTCTCTGGTCCCTCTCCCCTTTTTGAAGTACAGGGGATTGAACCTACAATCTCGCGCCTGCTAGACAAATACTCTACCACTGAGTTCCAGGCCAGAGCTAATAACCTGCATTTCTAAGCCCTATCTTTAAGATGCATTTATCATTTAGGATACCTTTACTAAACAACTGTTGCCTGAAAACTGGCAAGGAGGTCTTTATAGCAAAAGGCTCTTTGAATTTAAGGATAGTGGGGGAAGTATGTCAGCGAAGGCATCAGCTGGGAAACTGGGCACATTGGCTTCCCCTCCAGATATTTAGTAGAACCGACATGACCCAGCACAAGGAGGCGGGGCAGAAGAATCGCAGAGCCTTGAGTCTAGCTGAACCTACAGTGGCACACTTAGAGCCCATCCTTGCCTGTAAGGACATCATTGTTCAGCTCGGAAGGCCAGCAGATCTGGCAGCGAGGTGTTAACTTCAGGGTATGTTAGGGCTAGTTCCACGGCAGGAGCTTCTGCTTCACCAAATCTCAAATAAAGCTCATGAACTTTTTTTTTATTAGCGAGAAACATCCTTCCTGGGAACACAGACCACACAAGACCTACGCTGGGCTGCTATCTTCTGGTAGTGCACAGGCTTCTTCCGCTTCAACTCTTTGGCTGCCTCTTCCAAACTGCCTGCTTACATAACAACCTCCTATTTCGGTTCCCTTCCAACAGCGCTCATTTCCTACGCCATCTTCTGAGCCCTTGTTCAGAAGAGACCGCACTGACTTCTTCACTGTTTCTTGGGCTGCTCTCTCCAGCTAGTCAGCTTTGCATGGCGGAGGATTTATCTTCCTCTCATAGAACCTGGTACAACTGTAAGAGCTTCGAATAAGAAAAATATGTGGGCGGTTGGAGGAAAAACAAGAAAATGAATGACGGTAAGCATCCGCATCTCAGTGACAGGGCCAGTGCAGTCAAGGTCAGGACACAGGGAAAGCTTAGGCATGGGAAGCACTGGGGAGCTGGCTCAGCAGTTAAAGCACTCGCTGAAATTCCAGTTGAAAGGGATCAGATACACCCTGGCCTTAAGGGCACCTGCACGGATATAACACACACAAACTCATCACGTAGCCACGCAAGTTACGTATAAGTGGAAGTAATAAATACATCTCTTTTTTTTTTTTAAAACAAACTGCAGGTGGCTCATGTCTGTTGTCTCAGGACTCCAGAGGCTGGGGCATACAGAAGATCATTATGAGACTGGGTCCAGAAGAGACAACGTAATGAATTTGAGGCCATAGGAAGATGTCTTAACAAAAAAAAAAAAAGTAAAATATCGTAGAAAAAGAAGCATTAAGCAATGTTGACACTAAATCTAAAATGTACGTTAAGTACACTGCATACCTAAGACCTTGCGAAATGCTCTTTTTAATGGGCACAAAGACATTCTCAGCTCAAGTCACCTGACCTCAGGCTTCAGAGCACCCATCCAGCAACATTTGCCACTAAGAAACAGATGTCCCTGTTTTATTAGCATTCTGTCCCTTCCTTCCTGACACCCACTCTACCTAGGATCCAGTACACGGGTAGCTCCATACTGGCAAGACCCTGGGGAAGAGATGAAACAGGGAAATGCGGAGAACCAGATCAGACATGTGTGCCCTTCCAGACACTTGGCACATTTGCCCCTGCCCATGAGCCTGAGCCATCACTACCACTAAAGTCATGGCGTTTCTTTGTTGTCAGTAAGGTAATGGGGGTAAAACTCGAATCTCTCTGAATGTCTGCACTTGTGTAAACAGCCAGCATTTCAGAGTCGTTAATCATCATTGATGGAGTTGAGGTATAGCTCAATGGTACAAGCCCTTGCCTAGCTTGCAAAAAGACGCCACGTTCCATAGCTAGAAGTAGAGGGAAAAGCAAAGTTAAAGAGAAGGAAACATAGATGATTTTGACACAAGAGTCTGTGAGTTCATGAGGGTCAGGGACAATAGGGACTCCAAAGTGTTCTCCTGTCACAGACCCAACATCTCTCCTCTCCATCCCCCTCCCTTCTCCTTGGCCACCTGGTAAGACAGAGAGTGATGGTGGGAAGGGTCCAGGATCTGCCTGGATCTGCCTGGAGCTCCCTTAGATCTGCCTTCTGGGGAATCACAGGGGAAAAGGAAATTCTTTTGCCCCGTCTCTTCCTTTGCAAGCCAAATAGGCAGAATTTTAAAACCAGAGCTCATCATCCCTCAGCCAAGTATAGACCGACCGCTCCGACACTCTGATGAGACACGGCCGAGCTACTGTGCAAAGAAGGTGTGACGATGGTGAGCCTCTGCACACACGCAGTTGTTCTCTACATATCCTGTCCTCCTGCTCCTCGGGATGCGCAAGCTTCTTGTGGACGGGACACAAACTTGGGGCTCTCAGGTGAGTTTGGCTATGGCTACCCCACACTGGGTTCCCAGAGCAAGGTAAGAAAGCACCAACTGCAGAACTCATGACCACGAGAAAAACACCCACCTCCCATGGTATATAAATTTATACTACTTTTTATCATGCTTACCTGCAATATTTGTGTCCATAAAGACTACCATGCCATTAAATGAAAGCATGATCACTGGCATTAATGTTGTTTCTAGATAGGTATTTTTTACTTTGTAATTTAAAAAAAAAAAAGAGCAAATTAACACAGGCATGGTGGAAATCAGTTTGGAGATTTCTTTTAAAAACAAACAAAACAAGACAAAAAAATCCTAAAAGCAGAACTACCATATGACCCAACTAGTTTTCTCTCTCCTCAGTGTATACACGGAGAATTCCATATCTTACTATACTTCATGTTAATCACTGCCTTATTCACTAGGGCAAAGAGCTGGAATCAACCCAGTTGTCCCTCAACAAGTGAAAATCTGATATATGATACATAGATAGATATCACATTTAATATATAAATACTACTTAACATACATGTGGAATACTATATATATGTTTTATATATTATATAATGGAATACTACTTGACTCTAAAAAATGAAATTTAAAATTTGCAAGAAAATGGATGGAATTCTATTATTAAGTAAGATCACATGATCTCAAAGAGAAACTGCATTTTCAGTCTCTCACAAGTGGGAGACGGCCAATAGTATATGTATATATGGAAACATGTGCACATGGCTACAGGAAACATGGAGAAACAGAACAAGATAAATATGAAGGGGATCAGGAAGGAGCGGGTGCAAGTAATACGAGGGAGTTATAAGAGAGAATACAAAGGGATGGTTTTCCTAGGTCTAACCCTATCCTGGATCGTTGGTTGGTTGGTTGGTTTGGTTTTATGATAGTGGATAAGTGCATAAAATAGATTCAATAATAAAAGTGTAAAAATTCATAGCTTCCATTCTGAGTGCCAGTTGTAAATATATAAAAGCTCATTAGGTTGTATAGACTTTGGGTCTGGTGAATTTTTGGTGTGTGATGTTTTTACTTATTTGCAAAGTTCCCTCTCCCCCTCTGTCCCTCCCCTCCCCCTCTCCTCTGTGTGTGTGTGTGTGTGTGTGTGTGTTTGTGTGTGTGTGAATATGCATGTTTACAAGCAGAGGCCAGAAATTGACTCTCCCTGTCTTCCTCAATCACTCTCACTTTGTTTTGAGACAGAGTCTTTCTCTCTACACACGGAGCTTATCAGTTTGGCCAGGTTGGTCAGCGGAGAAGCTCAAAGGATCCACCTGTCTCTGCCTTCCCCAGAGCTGACTTTTACACGGGAGCTCAGGATCTGAACCCTCATCCCATCCTCATGCTTCAAAGGCAGGATTTTTCCATCCCAACCTTCCTTTAAATCCTCTACAATACACGATGGGAAAACAAGTGCTTCAAAAGACAGGGTGTCCTGGGTGCTGGCAAACGGGTATCAGTTTGGTCTCCAGAAGTCATGATCCAAGAATCAATTTTAGGTTGTACATAGAATATTACTCTGCATCTTCACGCTGAGATTTTAAAGGAAATTTATATCAGTTGTCTCTGAATTGATCCCTTCACACTAAACATGACTAAGCAGAACAATACTGGGTTCTGCTTCATCCTCTAATAATTAGAAAAGCACACCTTTGGGGGGAACTGCAGAAGCCCATGCTAAAGGAAACATCAGAATAAGAAATAGAGCCAATATTTAAGACAATGAAATGACTTACAAGCTCCGTAGTTTTACACACACACACACACACACACACACGGTACCTCAAATCTCCAGTATAAATATTTGTTTTCCATGTTGTAATAATCTGTGCTCTCCACAGCATTACTCACAAAATCAGACAGACCAGCTGATCCTAAGGCTAGGAAAGTCTGTTACACTGGAGGAAGGGGAGCAGGCAAGAGCAGGAGACCTTGGCCGTCTCAAGAAACAGCAACTACTCCTTAAACCCCACCCCGGTTTTAAGGATATTGCTGGGATAATATAATCCAGCTCTGTGGAAGGGAAAGGAGACAGACGGTAAAAGATGTGTGAGCTTGCGTGTATGTATCCAGGGACCCAGAGCAAAAAAGGAAGGAGCCAAAGGCTGTGAGGGTGGAAGAGAGGGACCGGGAAGAGGGGGAACGATCTCACTAGGCCTTGATTAGGAACATTTTAAAGAAAGGGTGGATAGTCTTTGAAACCAGATCCGCTGCAGGAAGGAGGCCAGCACCCAGGACACCCTGTCTTTCAGAAGGGGCCACCCACGGTGCCTCGAGTCATATGACTGCTCTGTCACATCCTGAAGCCATTTCCAGCCCATGCACACGTCTGTGCTCCCATTTAAAGAGGATGGGATATATTGGGAACACACATATGGAAACACTTTCAGAGAATCAGTTTCCATGAAATTCATAATGAGCCAAGTGGCTTCAGATGTGGCTGCGTTCCTCCGATTAGCCAGGAAAAAAAAAGAGAGAGAGAGAGAGAGAGAGGAGGGGAAAAGGGAGGGGAAAGGGGGCAAATCCACCCTTTCAGACCCTATTTCAGTTTCAGAAAAATTAAAAACCACTAATGAGCAATGGCCACGAAAACATGGAGCCAGGATTAAAACGGGAGAAACTAGGAAAATGAGGCGAAGAGATTGGGAAGCAGTAGTCTTTCCCCCTAAAAATAACAGCTTCTATATCGTAATCTTATCTTGAATCTGGGGCGGCTTTCCTGTGATGGTATCTATCCGGTGCAGCGTAATTAATTTTCTGACATCCTGGCAGAAAGCAGTGAAGTGCGCATGTGCACAGGACGGGGGCACACGGAGGCAGGGCAGGGGCAGGAGGCTGAGGCTACAAGAGCAACTCTTATTTGATAGCATATGTGGTCAATTAAGATTATTTTAAAAATTACAACTAAATGATAAATTGTCCCTAAGAAAATTTTTTTTTCTTTCTTTCTTTTTTTCCTTTTTTTATTTTTATTTTTATTTTTAAAGCTAGAGTACAGAGAGGGCTGCCTGGTACTTTCTCATGGCTTGAGCTAGTGGTGACTTGGACTATATTAAAAGTAGGAATTTGGTTGACATCTTACATATTAGACACCAGAGCTTAGCTGATAGGAAGCCATGAAACAGAAGAAAACAGCCTGTGGAAAGGCTTCTTACAGGACAGCTAAGTGATATTAGTTGCTTAAGAAATCTTATATTAAAACAGACAAAAACTTCACGTGAGTTTTTCTTAGCCAAAACCTGAGTTTTGAAAATGCTCTCCTTAGGGGTAATCAGGGATGCCAATGGCTGGGGAAGCATGGTGAAGGAGCCCTGTGTTCTCATTCGCCCTTTGGGGTCTGCAGTGGAAAACTCTGAGCGGCATTTCCTTCAAGCCCAAAGCCATGGGGCAGGAATGCTCTGGCCTACCATTACTGGCTGATGGGCTGGGGACCAGATCTGGTGACTGCTTAACCAACCAGGCTCTCTCTGATTTTCCCCAACCGTAGCTGAGGCCCTCTAAGTGATCCGATATTTATAGCATCCCACGGTGTGAAGCGGAGCTTGGCTTAAAGGGAAGAGTGTCCAACCCAGCAGCTGAGGCAGCTCGACCACAGCTCTGGTCAGCAGGCAGGATGACCTCCATAATAACCCCTGCCACTTACATTACAAGTAAATCTTCCACAAGGAAGGTTGTGCCATCAACCCCACTTTCTGAATGACAAAGCTCAAAGAAGAAATTCCCTTAAGGTTACAGTGGAGCGGATGAGTACACCGTGGCCCAGGACCTGACGCTAGAACTGTGTGGCCCTACTGCCACCAGCTCAAGTCAACTCCGATGAAGACAGTCTAGCCAAGGCTGATGATAAAGGAAGTCCTGAGCAGGGGCAGCTGTGGGGATGGAGCTGAGATACGGCCTGGGGAACTGGTGTCTGCCACCTCTTGCCATAACTGACCCTGCTCTTGAATTTGGATCTTGTCAATATCACTGATATGAACCAAGGTAAATCACATTTTATATTCCTTAGGCTCCTTGGTTCCTGCCACAGAAGAACAGTGAAAGCACATGGCAAACAGTGTCCTTCTCTTCTTCTTACCTCTGTTACTGATTATCAGGTGCAAGCTAGAAAACCCATGAATGGAGACTCTAAATGCTGAAGCTCCTGATTGACCGCACACACTGAGCCCAAGGGACCAACCAGAGTCTTCTATAAAAGATTCTGCCTGGGAAGAGAGGCATGTGACATTGGAAAAGGAGGCTAAGCTCTACTGTCCTCTAATACACAGACTGTATTTTTTGGATAGAGTTTGACATTTGTCCTATAAGTGGCCCCTCCATATCAAAGCCCAACCCAGCCTCAGACTAGCCCTCTGGGGTGGTTTGAATGAGATGCCCCTACCCCGTGTGCCCATAACTCTTGGGCATTTGAATAACTGATCCCCAGTTGCTGGTGTTGTGTTGGGAGGCTTAGGAGACACAGTCTTGTGGAAGGAAGTGTGTCAATGGGGACAGATCTTGAGGTTTCAAAAGCCTCGTGCCATCCCCTGTTGTTGGCTCTGTTTCCTGTTTGTGGTTTGAGATGTGGGCTCTCAGCTTCCAACTTCAGCTGTCGTGTCTGCTATCTGCTGTCCCTGACGGTGTAGACCATAACCCTTGGGAACCATAAGCCCCCAGGGTCCCTTCTTGTATAAGTTGCCTTGGTCATGGTATTTTACCACTGCAATAGAAACATAACTAAGACATCTTCCAACAGATCTCGCACTGATCCACAAGACAAGCCAGGAGAAGACAAACCAGGGTTTCAGATGGCAAATGACTCCAAGACAGAATCACACAAAATCCAACCTACGGTTCTCCAAGATAGACTAAGAGGGCTTAGCATGGTGATGAGCCAACGTAGACCCTAGGGCATTCTGTACAGTCCAAACTGCCCAAGGCCCCAAACCTAAATCCTGAACCAGATGACCACCTGACTTTTCTTTCTCATTCGTGGCTTGCATGCTCCAGGTCGACCTGGATCCCGTCCACTTTCTCTATTACCCACACTTCCCCACTTCCTTTGCCTTGGTTTCCTTCCCTTTCCTTCCCTTTGACCATACTGGGGATTGAACCTGGGGCCTTCTACATGCTAGGTAAGCACTCTGCCAGTGAGCTAGCTATTCCTAGCCCTCTTTACATTTTGAGACAGGGTCTCCATCATCCACCCTGTAGACCTTCAACTCACTCTTCAGCTTTCTGAGGGAACTGAACTTCATTCTCCTGAGGGACTCCTCCGGGCCTCTGCCTGCTGGGTAGTTAGGATCACAAGCCTGCTCAGGGTGTCCAACTTCGCCTCGACATTCTGTTTCACTTCTCCTCCCCTTGAACCCTTTTCTCCTCTTGAAATTGTAAACAGCCTCCAAAATCTGCCTCACAATCCCTTCCTACTGGGAGCTACCTCCTCGGTCACATGGGCCCTAGCAATCTGGCCTGATATGCTTCCTGGAGTTTCCACTTGTACCCTGTACGGGTTTGCAAAGGGACAAAAATCACCCTGCCACCTTTTACTGATCTAAGTTCTTTTGGTGTCAGAAACCTATCCTGAACACCTTGAAGCCCTTCTCGGAGGCAAAGTTGAAAGATATCACACACACACACACACACACACACACACACACACACACACACACGGTGAGGGTAAAGGCATGGCATTACAATTGTCAATTATACAATTACAAATTGTCTTTGTGGCAATTTGTGTGTTCCTTTTGACTTGTGCCTATATAACCAGCTGCCTTTCCTGTAATGTTATACCTATGTGGATTTCAGCCCCCAGAACTCACCTGAATTACCCACATACCCACAGATCTCCTGCACTCCCCACCCCCAAGTTCCATAATGCATCTCTTGCTATAACCCCTGCCCTGCCTTGCTCCCTTATCCTATGGACAACACATCCTTTAACTTCAGTCCCAGGAAACAATCAGGTCTCACACAGACACTGCCTGTCAATAGTTATAATTACACTTAAATATGGAATCTCACTATGATGGTTTGTATATGCTTGGCCTACGGAGTGGCACTATTAGGAGGTGTGGCCTTGTTGGAGTAGGTGTGTCACTGTGGGAGTGGGCTTTGTCCTAGCTGCCTGGAAGCCAGTCTTTTTCTAGCAGCCTTCAGATGAAGAGGTAGAACTCTCAGCTCCTCCTGCACCATGCCTGCCTGGATGCTGCCATGCTCCCACCTTGATGATAATGGACTAACCTCTAAACCTGTAAGCCAGCCCCAATTAAATGTTGTCTTTATAAGAGTTGCCTTGGTCATGGTGTCTGATCGCAGCAGTAAAACCCTAACTAAGATACTCACATTCACCCATTTTGAAACTTTCACTGTTCTTACAAACACCTGGCTTAGTGTTCACAAAGTGTCAGAGGTAGGCATGGCAGGCAGCAATGACAGTGAGCCTTTATCTAGAAAGGAAGCTGCCCCCTGAACCCACGACCCGGATAGGTCTTGGTGGGGAACAAACAAAACTGTGTTCCTTTTCCACACCCGGCTTGCCTCATTGGCACCTACTACTTGTGTGCAAATAGAATCCTGACAGGAGACCACATAGAATTCCTTTCAAAACAGGTGTCCACATTTGCTTCCTTATTGCCATGATAAACACCATGTGCAAAAACCACTTGGAGAGGAAGGAATGCACTTCACCTTAGGGGTTCTATCACTGAGATAAGTCAGAGAGGGAACTCAAAGTTAAATCCTGGGAGTAGAAACGGAGGCAGAGGCCAATGGAGGGATGCTGCTTGCTGCCCTTAGCTCATTAGCCTGCTTTCTTCTACCATCCAGGGCCACCTGCTCAGGGGTGGCACTGCCGACAGTGAGCTGGGACCTTCTGAATCAACCATCAATCAATAGCACTCTCATAGACTTGCCTTACAGGCCAATCCAACGGAGGCGTATTCTCAATGCAGGTTTTTAATTCCCAGATGACTCTAGCTTCTATCAAGTTGATGAAAAACTAACATTAGGGAACTACTTAACCAGGCATGGTAGCACATCCCTGTAGCCCAACACTCAAGCAGATGAGGCAGGAGGATAAGCAAACTGAAGACCAATCTGGGCTATTTAAATAGACACCCCCTCCTCAAACCATGAAAGAAAAGAAAACCCAGGAACAATCACCTACTTTTTATCCATGAGAGCTGGTATGCTTTCTCATGTGGCTGCTCAGATCCAATGTCATCAGAAACCAGTCTCCCCTTCTACTTAACTGGAACTCTGCCTTAGTCTGAACGGATTCCTTTCTCTTTGTTACTAAGATTTAGCCTAAAACCAGGGACAAGTGGCTCAGCTCCGGACTACTGTAAGACAAAGCTCCTTATGTAACTTCGGAAGCTAAGTGTGGCGTTTCTGCAACTCGTTCCTCCAACGGTCTCAAAGGTTTTCCACTCAAGCCCTGCACACAGAATTAACTCAAAACTTCTGCAAGGAAAAACGTCCCTTTTAGAGTTTGATTTGGCATCCATTTCAAAGAACTGTTTGTATATTTTAGAATATGGAGACTTTTCCTTTGATTGAAACCTCTCTTTTAACAATGGTCAAGAGACGATTTCCCCTCTGAATGACTTAAACAAAAACAAACACATCCTAGTTACATAGACCCTTGTTCTCAGAGCGGCATTTAAAAAAAAAAAAAAATGAGAAATCAAGCCCTACAGATTGTTAAGAATTTGGCAAAAGTCTCCAAAGAGCAAAACTCGAATAGTGAAATTCTCCTTTTTGTAGGAGATAAATAAATACTAGCACCAAGTGGGACTCCTTTCACTTTCTCTTTACTCGATAACATTCCAGTCTGCACACACGCGCGCACACACACACACACACACACACACACACACACACACACACACACACCTCTCCAGACGGCTTCATTCAGTGTTTATTCTTGGTGCTATAACAATAAACTCACCAGCAGTGGACCACTTTCAGCATTAGTTTGTGGCTGCCCCTGACCCCTTGTGTGTCTTTGAGACATGGAGTCCCCTGTTTCCCAAGGATAAACAGACACACCTAACTGTATATTAAGGTGCTACTTGTTTTAATGAGAAAAAAGTGCCTTGTTGTACTCCCGAGGGACTGTGTGAGACAAGAGGCAAGTGCTGAATATACTAGTGTAGCTCTTCAAATAATGGGCAGTCTCTGTCTGCTAAGATCAAAACCCAAGTTTTATTTCTCTCAGACTCCGAATATAGAGCCCACACTAGATATGGACCCAGACAGCTCCAGAAGGAAGATGCTGCCAAGCCACAGGGCAAAAACAAAATCTGTTCTTGGGGCTAGCAAGATGGCTCAGTGGGTGAGAGTGCTTGCCTCCTATGTGTGGATCTGAGTTCAGATGCAAAGCCTGGATAAATGGACAGCTATGGCCATGTACAGACCTGTAGTTCCAGTGCTGTGAGGCAGCAGGGACAAGAGTATTCCTGAGGTTTGTTGGCTGCCAGCTACCATAGCTCCAGGTTCAGTGAGAGACTCTGTCTCAAGGGGACAAGGTAGAGAGTAACAGAGCAGGACACTCAGTGTTCTCTTTTGGCCCCTCTGAGTGTACATGTGTGCACATAAACTATATGTACATCTTATGTCTCACATAACTTCACATCAGGATGGGAGAAGGCAAGAAACAAAAAGAAGGCTGGGTTAACTCTAGGTCATGAAGTCTCTCTCTTCTTCAGTCACCACAGCTGCACTCAGTAGTGGGAAGAACGCCCAGGACAGAATGTGAGCTCTGGTGCTGGTCCTGTCTAAGCAAAGGATCAGAATGAAGGAGTCCCTGTCCCTCCTGGCCACACAGATTCCTCAGTAAGAGAAGGTGAGAATTCACTCTACTACCTCATTAAACAACTGCGAGACTCTCCAATAAACTCCTACGATTCTACCAAATGTGTAGATGCACCGTGCTTGTCGAGAACGGTCCTTATTTACTAAAAAAAAAAAAAAATGTATTACCATTTCAGATGAGGTAATCAATTAGTATCAGATCCACTGTGCAAAAAACAACAACAACAAAAAAATCCAGGTTTTCTTGCTTACAAAATAAAAGCATCTAATTATTAACCAAGGGTGTAACACAGACCAAAAGAAAATGGGGACTGCGTGGTTGCATGAGCTCTGGGAATCCAATCTGTGTATGAGTTATTTTTTTTTGAAGCCTATTCAATTTGCCTGCCTCACTTCTTGGTAACTGTTCTCAACAAGAATGACTCCAAGTTGGGTTCTTCTGGTACATTTTTATCTGACCTATTATAAATCCTTTAGGAAGACTTTCTTTTCCCCAAAATTTTAGCCCTGACTTCTGAACTTTATAATTTGAACTTTAACCTTATTAAGATGAGAGCGGGAAAACTTACACACTGGGTTCAATTTGAAGAACCCAAAATGTGGCAAAGAGGACCAGAAAGACACAATGGATTTTCCTGGGGAGGGGCCAATGCACAGCACACCACCCATGGTATAAGTCATAGTTTTGTAGGTTCAAAGTCTGCATGTCAAACAGCAACTAGTAGATCTACATGGGACAAGGGAGAAGGCTCATCAGTAAAGTCCCTGTCAAACTAGCACAAGATCTGAGTTTGGATCCCCAGGAGCCATCTCAAAGCCATGAAGTATGCCTATAGTCACAATGCTAAATGCAGGTGGAAGGCGACATGGGCAGATCTCTGACGCTCATTGGCCAGACAGCTTAGCCCAATCTGTGGGAGATCCCATTGCAAAAAATAAAGGTGAGAAAAGGGGCGGTAGCTGAGTGGGATTAAGAGAGGGAAATGAGGTGAAGATGAAATTTATTATATTAATATATGAAACGCAAGCAATAAAAAAATTAAATAAAAGTAAAGGTGAAGAGTGATTGTAAAAACACCTGTTGTCAGCCCTGGGCCTTCATGCATACCCTCTTGCAGAAATGCACACGTTCACACTAATAACCGTAAACCACAAACACACATACACCTTAAAAGACAAAAAAAGAAAAAATAAAGTCTACAAAGAGCAAAACATAACACATCTTCTGTTTCCTGCCTTGAGGGCCCTTTGATCTGTCCTTACTCCTTCTGCAGTAACATATAGAGAAAGGGGTGTCACTAAAGCTTGATGGCCAGGAGGGACTCAATAGGCTGGTCCAATTCCCCATGCTAGGAGGAGGGGAATTAATATTCACATCTTTTATGCATTGTTATAAATCCTCTAGCAAGTTCTTTTTGCCCAAGATGTTAGGCCTACGAGCTATACCTTGCAGTTTGACCTTTAACCTTATTAAAATGTGAGTAAGCGAACGTTTAGACTCGGTTCACTTTGAAGAAACCAAAATGTAGCGAAAGATACTATGTTGTTTACAAATGTGTAAACGCATCTTGGCTCATGCGGGAGAAAACACACTTCCTTCCAATAGATCACCCAGGCTGTGCATTTTGCTCTTCGCTTTGGGCGACTCTATCTGCTGTCTGTTATTCTGGTTTGCCTCTTCCTTTCATTGATTCTTATTTTTTTAACTGTAGCCCTCTTTCATTGTCTTGGTTAGTTCCGGCTGTCAGCCTGACAGGCTCTGCAGTCACCAAGGTACAAACCCATGGGCACATTTGTGTGAGAGAGTTTCTGGGTTGGGTTGTGATGTAGAAACCTGTCCTAACCGTGTGGGGTGGGGGCTATGGCTCCTTGTGCTGGGGTCCTAGAGGAGGAAGGAGCTGAGCACTCCATTCGTCCCTCTGGTCCTTGACTGCAGAAGCCACGTGACCCGTGCTTCCGGCTCCTCCCACCGTACCTCCAGGCTGTGATGGAAGGAAACCTTCAGAGCTGTGAGCTAAAGTCAACCCTACCTTAAGTTGCTTTCTTCAAATGTTTTGTCCAAGCAAGGAGAAAGCAAAGCAAGTAGAGAGGGAGGGGAAGAGGGAGAGAGTGCGTGTGTCAGAGGACAGGACAGTCTGTGGGAGTCAATTCTCTCCTTTCACTATATAGGACCTGGGAATCAAATGTAGATTGACATGCTGGGTCGCAAGTGCCTCGACCGTTAGGCCATTTTGCTACCTTGAGGAAAACCCCTTTGCAGCCCAAAGAACCTGAGGAGAGAGTCGAGACTTACTATAGGGACAATGCAAACAGCCCGGCCAACCTGAAACTTTCTCCTTTCATTTAAGCTTGTAGCTATGTGATCCAGCCTAGAACAAGGTCACAGCTCTTCTGAGGTCAAGGCCTTTCTACTGAGGATTCTACTGAGGACTGACTTTTGTGGACTCTGACATCCACTCACGGCATCTCTCACGCCATGTAGAGGCTCATCCTGCTGTGACTTCTCAAATGGACGACGCCAGCTTATGAACCTGAATTCACTACTGGCTCCTCACCCAGGGTTCTCTTCACTTCATGGGCATTGCCGCCTCCCTACTCCCAGCATGCCTGTCTGGTGAGCGTTTGCAGAGCTGGCTTGGTCACCCCCTATGTGCTGACCTTAAAAGCAGTCAGAGGAACTGAATGCAACTCTATGAAAGTTCTGAAAGCACACAACCTGCATTTTAGGAGGAAGAAAAGCACGCAGAACCATTTCAGTCTCAGAACGCAACTTGTCTATTGACTTTGGCTGTGCTGAAATCCAGGCTTTGCCACTGCCCTGGCCTAAAATGAGCTTGAGTGTCCTCACTAGCTACGGGAACCAGACTTTCACCGAGGGGTCTGGCTGCCTGTACTGAGGGTTTAGTTACCAAGCCATCTGACAATACAAAAACTCTGTGAGTTTTTCTGCCTTGCTCGTCAGGATCCCTCCTACAAGTCGAAGAGATTGGATGGATGAGTGAATTAGCATCCGTAATACTTAGGTTAAGAAATTTTTATAGAACTGGAGAGTTGGCTCTGCAGTTAAGAAGGCATGCTGCTCCTCCAGAAGACCCATGGTGGGCAGCTCACAACTGCCTGTAATTAGACCTACAAAGGGATCCAGAATTTCTGGCCTCTGTGGGGCACCTGCATACTGGAAAACATGCACACACACACACACACACACACACACACACACACACACACACCAACAGTATAGCTGTAAGAGTGCTGGTAGTATTCAAATCCTGCTTTCTTTAGCTGTATCTATAATGACTATTATCTAATCAGCAGAGGCTTGTCCTCTGGTCTCACCTACTCTTCAAGAGTAAGTTGTTCTTTCTTTTGTTTGTCTTGTTGTCATTTTTGACATCAGGGCCTTTGTTCCTCAAGCTAGCCTCAAATTCATGGACTCAAGTGATCCTCCTGCCTCCTGCCTGGGCGGCTGAGGCTATAGAGAAGGGCTGTGGCCCGCACGAGAACCAGCTGTTCCTGCACTTTAATGACACTCGTTCTTAAGAGAATGAACACAAGTCAGCCACATAATGTCATGCAAAAAAAATGACAAAGTTAAATCCCTTAATTAAAAAGAATTAAATTTGCAGCGTTCAGTCTGTCAGTGGATTCCGACACCCACTCCTACGAGGCCATACATTTACGCAGCGGTTCAGCTGGGATCAGTAGACAGGGTCAGAATGCTTGACATTTTGTGTCTGCATGCCCTCATAATCAAGTGAAATACAAAAGCATAACTTTCTTTGCCATCTCCTGGGACTTGTTAGTGTTAGTTGAGTTTTGTGATGCATTCCTAGCCTCGCCTTCACGGGGATCACTGACAGTGCATTTGCTTTGCTGCTGAGATAGGTACTACGTCTCTCCCCTATGGAAAACCTACACTTTCTGACTTTAATGTACATTCACCGACATCCCAAGCGCACGATGTCTACCCTAGAAGATACCTTAGCCCCACAAATTCTGCTCACTCAGGAGGAAATCTCAGACCCGTAGAAATTCAACAATCAGCTCGAGAACCCAGAAGCACACACAAAAGACAGTTCGTCAAATCTCAGCTATGTCCTGTGCCCGGTACACTCTCAATGATGCTATGGTTGGTCAGTGGCTGTGTCATGTGCTTGCTCCATGGAAAAAAAATGCTTTCCTGACAAACCGCGTCAACACAATTTGACTGAGCACTGATATGTACTTGGTATTGGGTCTGATGCCCCTTTGGGGGAGGCACTGCCCTATGCAAAGACTTCAACCACTTATTAAATTAAAGAGGCCCTGGTAAGTCTTATTAACCTTACAGGGGATTGACACCTGGCAATTTCTAAGGTCAGGGAACTTTCAGTTTTTCAATTAAATGCCTAGAGGACCAAGATTTCCATTTTAGAATCACATAGTCAGTTCTCCATGAACCACCTAAAGTATTCCTAAAGGATTTTCCTAAAGTACAGACAGGGAGATTAAGGGCTGATTTCTTAAAAGGTGACGAGCACAACACTATTATTAATTTTCTTCTTAAGCCCGTTTTTATTTCTTCACAGTTATTTATTTAGAAGGGGTTCTTCTTAATCATGCATGGATTTATGGTGACCACATCGATATGTTGATTATTCGATCATGACGCCACACCCTCCTTGGCACAGGGCGGGATGTATTCAGAACCATCGTTTTGGTTGTTATTATTCCATTAACTGCAGCATTATTATTAATTACACAGACAACTGGAACCATGACCACTTTGGCTGGAGAGCCTGAAGCATCTAGACCAGCTGTGAGGGACCACTGTTTGCTCAGAAGTCGGATCAGTGAAGCAGCAGGCTATGCCAAGAGCAAGGGACTTTAACGACTCCATTCTAGCTAGAATGCATGATCCTGGCTTCGATTTACTAACATGACAAATGACACACACACTTTTTTTTTGTTTGTTTGTTTTTGCTTGTTTGTTTTGTTTTGTTTTTGAGACAGGGTTTCTCTGTGTAGCCCTGGCTGTCCTGGAACTCACTCTGTTGACCAGGCTGGCCTCGAATCCAGAAATCCTCCTGCCTCTGCCTCCCAAGTGCTGGGACTAAAGACGTGTGCCACCACTGCCAGGTATATGACACACCTCTTGTTCTAAGTAGCTCTTGTCAATGGGACACAG
>JADRCC010579455.1:0-10852 GCA_019843855.1 Hylomyscus alleni
AAAATGTATCATCCCTACTATCCCTTCCATTCGTTCATTCAGTAAACTTGTATTAAGTGACATGTGTCATCTGCTGAGCTAGAACATTGTGAGGAAAGGGGAAGATATATATACCTAAAGGACTTCCCCCACTCCACGATAGGAAATAAAAAGACATACACCATTATAAAACTATTTGTAAAAATGTGTGTGTGTGTGTGTACCATATGATATCAAATTGTCAAGTGAACCCAGAAGAGAAGGTAACATTGAGGATGGGTCCAGAAAAAGGAAGAAGAAATTCTGAGCAGAGAATACGTACTGGAAACCATAAAGCAGCCACTCGAACTCTTAACCTTCTAACCCTTTCTAGGAGTCTAGAAAACTAAAAATCCATGTTGCACTGGCTCCCTTGCACCTAAGGTCTGAACACAAATTAGGTTGCACTCATTAGAGGCATCCCAGTAAATAGAAAATGTGGCGTCAGTAAAGCAACTTCTTTGCCCTTCTGGAAGGCTTTAGGATAAGATGTTCTGGATACATCTTGGGCTTTGTTCTCCAGTTTCTCATTATCTAGTGGCATTTGAACTGGAAGCAAAAGTCCTTGAATTCAGAATAGCTCCCCTGGCAGCTTCAGAAATAGAAGCTTTCCTGGTGAATCAATTTTATGATGATTTGGGAGTGAGTCAACACGGTGATTTTGTGAGCACTGAATTCCTTTCTGCTTAAAATACTTGAATTGATTTCTATTTCCTGCACTCAATTTTTCTGGTATTGAATTTGAAACCAAACAAATTCTTAAAGATAGGAACTTGAGATTCATTCCCTGAGCTTAGCAGGATTGATGGCAAAAACAATGTCATTCCATTAGAAGGAGCTACCCAGCACCTAAGAGCAAGGCCATCACCAAATGACCAGTGTTGAGCTTCCACTAGGATAGTAAAATTGACCTTGCAGTCATAAATGGTCATACAACATCTATGAGAGGGAAGGGGCACCACAGGACTGAAATTCCTGAGTGTGGTAAATTCACAGGTGAGACTCATAATTCCCTTGGATCCCTGAGAAGGCACAACATCCTTGACTGTGTACTACACACCAAGTCTAGCTTACGAGATTCACTTAGAGGGTCAGCAATATGACTGGACTATTTGGAGCAGGGCTTTGGAGGTGAGAAAGGTGAATGATGTGGACATGATCGTCTAGCTTCTGACTGAGGTCTGGGTTTGCCAGGAAAAGGACTTGCAGGATTATTAATTCACTGAGTGAAAGGGGGATATAAGCGGTGGAACAGGGCCCAGGGAGCTAAAATTCTGACCAAACAAGACAGGAGTAGGGTTGTTAACACTGCCTTATGAGTTCAGTGTCAGCTGAAATAAGAGAAAGCCTTTATTGGTCTTTAAAAACCTGGAAGTAACAACTGTACTAGACACACTGCTGCAGGTCCTAAAACTGAAGCAAGAAAATCTACAACAGAGGTAGTCTAGCAAATGAGTTTCACAAAGTTATAGGACTGAAGGAATACCTTACTATTTTTCTCAGGTCAGTGTTTACAAAGTAAAAACTAACACAACATCAAGGTTCCACTTCCAAAGGGGAAAAAAAATCTCGACCCAATTCATCATTTTTTTTTCAATTAAAAAATTCTAAAGTGCTTGACATGCAAAGAGGACTGTTACTCAAGAAAAATACATGGATACAAGTTCAGTGTGAAGAGCAAACCTAAACTGTTAGTGAGGATTTTACTGCTATGAATAGACACCATGACCAAGGCATCTCTTATAAGGACATTTAGTTGGGGCTGGCCTACAAGTTCAGAGGTTCAGTTCATTATCATAAAGACAGGAACATGGCAGTATCCAGGCAGGCATGGTGCAGAAGGAGTGGAGAGTTCTACATCTTCATCTGAAGGCTGATAGGAAACTGGCTCCAATGTGGTTAGCCACATTGCCCAGGCCCACAGTGACACATTTCCTTCAACAAAGCCACACCTTCTAATAGTGCCACTCCCTGGGCCAAGCATATTCAAACCACCACACAAACTAGTACAAATTTAGGGGACTAAAGTTTTAAAGCAACTGTTATAAATATGTCCATTGAACTAAAAGGGAAGGTAATCTAAATTAGTGAGCAGATAGGTTATTTCCACAAAGAAATTCAGAATATTTAGAGGGACCTGAAGAAAACCCTAGCATTAAAAACACAATGGCACATACCTGTCACCCAAACATGTAGGGGTGGAGTTGAGAAGATCATGAGCTCAGGAGCATCCCCATTACATAGAGTCAATTTTAGGTTTGCCTAGCTCTCTGAGAGCTTGTCCAAATTCTCCAGCCCCAAATGACAAGAGTGTTGATGAATTTGAAAATAGACCAGTATAAATTCTTCACTCTTAAGAGTAGAATTAAATGGATTGTTGGTACATGAGCAGATATATGTGGGACAATTTCTGCGTGCCCTTGATGTCTCTGGATCACGTAGGACAACGCCAATATCATATAGAGAATAAGATAGTCATGAGAAAGTGAGAGCAAGGCAGGAAAAGGATCATATAGTAGGCTGTGGGATAAAAAGCAGAACTTACATGATACTACTCACGAACCACATGAAGCTCAAGAGGGAGGAAAACCAAAGAGTGGGTGCTTCATTCCTACTTAGAAGGGGGAACAAAATAATCAAGGGAAGTAGAGAGTGGGAGGGACTTGGGAGAAAAAGAAGAGGGAGAGGGGGAAAAAGAGAGGAAGAATCAGGTATGAGAGGATATGGAGGAAATTGAATAGAGTTGTGTAGCAATGAGGAATGGGGAACTGGAGGTAACAATCAGAAAGTCCCAAATGCCAGGAAAGTTAGAACTTCTCAGGACTCCACAGGGATGCCATCAGCTAAAATACTCCACAAAGGGGAGGGAGAACCTGTAGAAACCATATCCAGAGGTTAGGCATGGCTGCCCCCGACCCCCTCTGGTTGAGGGATGGGGCCACCTACCTATCTCCAACATTTTAACCCAGAAATGCTCCTGTCTAAAGGAAATACAGGGACAAAGAGTAGAGGAGAGACTAAAGGAAAGGCCATCCAGAGACTGCCCCACCTGGGGATCCATTCCACATGCAGACACCAAACCCAGACACTATTTCAGATGCCAAGAAGTGCTTGCTGATAGGAACCTGATACAGCTGTCTCCTGACAGGCTCTGCCAGATCCTGACCAATACAGATGCAGATGTACACAGCCAAACATTGGACTGAGCATGGGTACCTCAATGGGGAAGTTAGGGCAAGGACTGTAGGAGCTGAAGGGGTTTGAAATCTCATAGGAAGAACAACAATAGCAACCAACCAGAACCTCCACACACACCCACAAAGCTCCCAGGGACAAAACCACCAACCAAAGAGTACACAGGGGATACCCATGGCTCCAGCTAGATATGTAGCAGAGGAATGCCTTATATAGAACATCACTGAGAGGGGACCACCTTGGTTCAGTGGAGGCTTGTTGACCCAGGATAGGGGAAGGCTAGGCCACTAAGGCTGGAGTGAGTAGTCAGGTGGGGAAGCACCCTCATAGAGGCAGGGAGAGGGAGGAACGGATAGGGAGCTTGTGGAGGGGAAACTGGTAAGGAGGATAACATTTGAAATGCAAATAAATAAAATAACCAATAAAAAGATGAAACAAAAAGCAGACTTTACAAAGCTTCTAATTGGCTCTGTATGATGACTCTACAAAGCATTCAAGCCTGAAATAAATGGAAGGTGAAAAATAAATGCATTTCGCACTAGACCCTCTGCCACATGAACTTATCACAAAATTATTCCCCAGAGCTCAGAGGAATGTCACAAAAGACAGGCAGAAAGAACTGCAGAGATGGTGGGTGCAGATGCTGTGGACAGGGCGTGGGCATGGCAAGTGTGAACACACATCAGCTGTGGCTGCAGGAAAAAGGCCAGAGCTAGATCAGCCCCCTCAGCATCCTATCATGAGTGGAGGAGGGCTCATGAGGTTTCCCCACAAGCTCAAGGAGGCTTGGGTAGCTAGTGGTGGTTGAGAGGAATCATTTTCTTCAGTCCCATAACTACCTGTAAGTTGCCCTAAGTTGTCCATGTTCCAGTAAATAGGGCCTTGCAATTAAGGACACGGACACACACACACACACACACACACACACACACACAGAGAGAGAGAGTGCAGGGAGCAGGGATATATAATAGGAGGGCCCTAGGTGGAAAGAAGAAGGGGATAGTGTGGGTGGAAGGAGATTAAAGGGTAGTGGACAGTGAGCATGACCACAATATACTGTATACATATATGAGGCTGTCAAGGAGGAAATGAAAGGCAGCTCAGGCATTTCTTAGGGCCGTGTATGATCCTGGTCTTTCAGGTGATGACCTTGATAAAGTAAGTGGGTCAGAGAATCACAAAGGCAAGCACTCCCTAGGACACGGGTGTATCTACAAAGGAAGGTGAAGGTGACTAAAGGCAGACATCCTCCAGAGGTAAATGTCTGACGCTTAGCCAGTCTGCACACAAACCCCACCTCCACATATTGTGTAGCAGGAGAAGCCACAAGGGGCTTAAGGAGATCTGGGGAGAGGATTCAGAAAACTCATTTACACTGAAGAGGACAGGAGCCTTGGAGAATTGCCAAGAGCCAGGTGGAGAGGATGGCTGTGTGTTTGCATTTCATTTTGAGAAAAGCCACAGAATTGCACTGAAGGCCACCGAGGTGAGGAGAAATAGCATGAAACCACAAGTCCCAGGTGCCTGGACTGTAGCCGAGTTCAAGCAACACTTCTCATGTTTTAAACAGAAGAACTCAGAGAATAGGACCTGATAGATGCCACAAAATAAAAAATCAAAACCCCAGGGACCACTAATAAAGTGTCATGAGATTGCCTGTGAAGGAGTATCAGAGTTTCCTTCTGAGGGCTTACTAATTGGTCCTGCTAAAACAAACTGCCAATAGACAGGCTGATGGGAGAGAAGGGTCATACTAAGCTACTGATATGCAAAAATACACAAAGTACAAAATTCACAGAATCAGGATGCATGCCACTGTTGATGTTTAAATGCCTGCTTCATAGGAGACGAGGGAACTGGGGAGCTATAGGAAGTTGTAGAGCAGCCGTAATTGATGTTCAGAGAAATGGATGAACCAGAGGGCAATGTCTTGAGACAGTCCTCTGGACTCTAGGTGCTGTGTTTGAATTCCACTGTCTTCCTCCATGATATGAGCTTAATCTTCCTTGTTAATGGCATTCAGCAAGCAGGCATGTAGGCAGGTGAGTACCTCTTTCACAGATCAGTCTCTACACAGACATTAATCATCAAGGAAAGCTATACTTCCAAAGAGAAAGAAAATCAAAGCTGACCCAGAGATGGGTGGGGAAGGCCAAAGAAATCAGCTCTCAGGCTATTCATTCTTCCCACTCAGCGCTGTGTGGGCCTCACACATCTGGGGAGTGTTTTCTGTGCAGGAGCACCTGCATAATAAAATCCTGCAAATATACAACCTTTCAACTGCAGGGTATGTGGAACCCACTGTTCCATCTGATCTTCATGACAGCCCACAAGGGATGTGGTTTCTTTTACTTTTTACATAAGAAGACTCATTGAAGAATTGTGAATTCCTAGAGGCACATAATTAGTTCTCATGACAGGACTGAGACTCAAAAAACAGCTCCTTCCTCTAGTCCATCCCCAGCCAACAGAAAGGAAAATAGCCAGAACTCATTCATAACAAAACTGCAAAATCAGCACTGCTTCCCGCTCCCTTCACTGTGGACAGCTGGTTTGATCCCAACGGGAAATAACTAAACTATTATAATTAAAAGAGAAAAAGATTATTAATTATTTCAATAACACTGAAAATTATAAAGAAGTAAATATCAATTTTCTAATCACTGGTACATAGGTAGAACTTACACCAGATACTTACCTTTGGTCACAGTGATCTTTGAGTTATGACATAACACATAACAACCTGATACATAAAACTATAGATGGCTTTGTTAGTGTAGAGTGTCTACCAACATCCTGGGGGTTAGTACACTTCTCAACATAGTTTCCAACCTGTGGTGCTTATAGCATGAAATCTCACTTCACTAATGCTATAAGGCTCTCTAGTTCTACACCACCATCACTAAAATAGGAAGGACTTGTGAAAACCTGCATATTCTGTGTATCAGAGAAGTAAATGAAGAATGGCCAGTGTCTACAACACTGTCCAATTTCAGAAAAAATAAAAAAGAAATGCTAATAAAGGTTCCTTGTCCCTGCTTGAGCAGAAGCACTTCAGTTCTAAGTTTCCTCTCAAAAACATTTTCCTTTAACCCAAAATAATGACATAATGCATGTACCATTTAAAAATCTGTGACTATATTAATATTTATTTTTATGGCCAGATAGCTGACATGAAGAAAGAAAGGGTTAATTGCCATACAGTTGAGAAGGAATGGCAATAAGAGCACTAGGTTGGTGGTCACATTGTGTACTCAATCCTTGTTCCCATTTTCTTCAGTCTGGGACCGTCTAGCCATGGCATAGTGCTCCCCATATTCATGGAGAGTCTTCCCTCTTCAGTTAATCCTCTCTGTAAACACACTGAGACCGACTTAGAAGCATGTCTCCCAGGTGACTCCAAATCCAGTCAGACAATGAGAACTAAACATCACACCGTGTAAACAAGATATCTTGGTGTCCTATTCCTTCTTAGTTTCTGCTCTAGATTCCTGCCTTGAGTTCCCAACTTTCCTCAATGGTAGTTTGTCAGTATGAGATAAAATAAGCCCCTTCCTCTCCAAGTTGCTTTTGGCCATACCGATTTGTTATAGCAACAGGAAGCAAACTAATACACATGGTACAGTCAGGTTTCAGTGAGGCTCAGTTTAGTGGGCTTGCCAATTTTGCTAAAATTACATAAATGGAATCTTACAATATGTAGTCTGTTATCTCTGACTTCAAGCACTTAGCACAGTCTTTCATTCACGTGACAGGTAGATGTATTTTTTTTTTTTACTTTGTGTTCAGAACAACATCATGTGCATGGCATATGATACTTGGTCTTAGTCAAGTTTACTAAGTTATTAAAAGTTATTAACTGACTAGTCAACCCATTATTAGTTCAATTGACTCCTGGATAATGACCATTTTAATCTTTCCAAATGTTTCAGAAAATCATGCAAATCATATATGTGTAAACATTTCTTTATAGACATGTAGCAACATAATTTAAATGTCAAGAATTGAAAGTATATATTCTTAAGACGGTTTGGGGGTTGGTTTTGTTTGTTGGTTGGTTTTGGTTTTTGTTGTTTTGTTCTGTTTTTGTTTGGGGGATTGTTTTGGTTTGGTTTTGGTTTTTCAGGTTTTTTGGTTTGTTTTGTTTTTTGTCTTTTTGGTACATAGTAAAGCACTTTCTTCCCTACCCAACAGTATTTCATAAAAATCAGTTGGTCTCAGTATTGTCTCCTATTTTAACATGACAAAGATAAAGAGAGCACCTGTCTACTCACATCCATCTACCCTTACTGGTGAGACATTAAGAGTGTTTTCCAAATCTTGACTTCCCAACCTCTGTCTTAAAAAATCAGTTTGACAAAGTATTTAATAGCTGCATAAGCATAGTCTCTGATTATGGGTCAAGGCAAGAGCATCAGAGAGTAGAAAAGTAGATGACATGGCCTGAACCTACTGAAATGATAAAGAATCAAACAGTCCCAATTTCACCTCCAAAAAACAAACAAATGAACAAACAAAAACAACAAGAACAAACCCCTGTTGCCTCCCCCCTCCCCATGCCTGCCACCCTACTCTCTCCCACTTATCAGCCCTTGCATTCCCCTACACTGAGGCACAGAACCTTCATAGGGACAAGGGCCTCTCCTCCCATTGATGACTGACTTTGCAATCCTCTACTATACACATGCTGCCAGAAAAATCCATCCTACCATGTATAGTCCTTGGTTGGTGGTTGAGGCCCTGGAAGCTCTGAGGGCATTGGTCAGGAATTGGGAAAGGAGAAATCATATGACATGTAAATAAAGAAAATATCAAAGAAAAACCAAAAAGTAGTTAAAGTAAAAAAAAGAAAAAAGAAAAAAAATAGAGGAAGTCTGAGGTAGACAGACTTGCAAATCAGTAAAATGAAATTAAGTTTATAAAAGGAAAAAAAGAATCAAACAGTCTACTAATCTCATAAAGCTCCCTGTTACAACCTGGATCTTCTATATATGTATGCATGTATATATGTATGTATGTATGTATGTATTATTGTATATGAGTGTTCTGTCTACATATATCATGTATGTATTTGTGTCACATGTGTCTGTTGCCCTCAGAGGCTAGAGAACAGTGTTATTTTCTCTTGGGACTGGAATTTCAGACAGTTCTGAGCTTTAATGTGTGTTTTGGAAATCAAACTCTAGTGCTATGGAATAGAAGCCAGTGCTCTTAACCTGAGCTTCTGCCAACAAGAAAGTTCTGGGTGGTAGAGTTATTAGGAGATGATAAGAACCAATAACCTGGGGCTGGAGAGATGACTCAGCGGTTAAGAGCACTGACTGCTCTTCCAAAGGTCCTGAGTTCAAATCCCAGCAACCACATGGTGGCTCACAACCATCCATAATGAGATCTGATGTCCTCTTCTGGGGTGTCTGAAGACAGCTACAGTGTATTTACATATAATAAATAAATAAATCTAAAAAAAAACCAATAACCTCTTAAATGAGACTAGTGTCTTTATAAAAGAAAGCTGCCTCTCCAACCCCTCTCTAGCAAGCGAGGGCATGAGATGAAAAGGCCATCTATCAGCCAGGAAGAGGACCCTCACCAGACACGAGACTTGTCCTGCATCATGGACTTCCAATCATGAGAACTGTGAAGGAAAACACGTTATGCATAAGTCCTCTTGTCTCTGGTATCTTTTTATAACTTGGCTACCAAGGGAAGACACCCCCACAAGACAGCTCATCTCCAACTCTTACTGTAAACAAATGAGTGCAGACATAGAAACATATACCACAAATGGTCCCTGCAGAGGCTCTCACCTGTTGTTCTGCCCCATGGCCATCGTCTTAGGCACAGGAGTTCTGCGTGTCAGCTGCAAGATTGAGTCTTCAGGAAATCAGAAAGATTTTGTAGAAGAGCCAGGACTTGGTTCCCCCTGCAAACCTCTCTGACTGCTTACGAAAGGAAACGGATGGCTCTCTTCACAGTGGGACTGCCAGCTCTCTCCTTCCGATCCATTAGGCATGGCATGGAGCCTTGTAGCTTTGCACATGCCATGCTGTTCTGTATAAATAGGGGCCATCCATCAGAAATGTCACAGGCAGGAAGCCAGTGACGTTCTCTACAACCAATTTACAATTGGAATCTGATGCAAAATAAACGCAGAGAATGCCTTCACAGACATAGAGCATGCAAACACACAGTGCACATAGCCAGGAAGTCCTGTTAAATCTCTGTGTTGGGGCACAGAGGAGCAGAAAATACAGAAAGTGGAGGAAGAAATGGAGGAAAGTAGGTGGGGCTGCTATTCACATTTTAAAATGAAAAAGATATGACAGAGTGACAACAGCCTGTTTGTTTCTTGCCATTCTACAAAGGTGGCAGGCCAGAGGCGCTCCAAAATAAATATCCAGATGCTGAATTTATTACTGCTAGGCTTTAAAGCATTAAAAAAAAATGGAGATTACTACTGACACACAAAAAAGTAAACTTACCTAAGAGGAAAGCAAAGCAGATTTTCTGAGGCTGCTTACTCGCTTCAATGTTGTCTCTAAAGAATCACCCACAAGCAAAAAAGTTGTCCAGGGCCCAACGTTACATGTTTACTTTGAAGCTTCAAAACTACCCTTGGAAGCTGTGGTGGTTTGTATATGCTTGGCCTAAGGAGTGGCACTATCAGGAGATGTGGCCTTGCTGGAGTAGGTGTGTCACTGTGGATGTAGGCTTTGAGACCCTTGTCCTAGCTGCCTGCAAGCCAGTCTTCTCCTAGCAGCCTTCAGATGAAGATGTGGAACTCTCAGCTCCTCCTGCACCATGCCTGTCTGGATACTACCATGGTCTCATCTTGATAATGGACTGAACTTCTGAGCCTGTGAGCCAGCCTCAATTAAATGTTGTCCATATAAGATTTGCTTTGTCCATGGTGTCCTTCACAGCAGTAAAATCCTAAGACAGAGATGTGCCTGTCTTCTTCATAGGCAGCCTGAGAACCAGACGAAGGACTGGCCTTCATACAGTAGAGGGACCAGGCACTTCAGTGTCACTGAAGAAAACCTAGCAGTGTCTTCCTCCCCAAATAGATGGACAGCGAAGAAAGATGATAAAACATCACCAGCATCCTCAGTATCATCATAGTTATTACTGACACCATCATCATCCCATTAACGACACTTAATGAATGTTGGTTTCATGTAGGTATGCACCAGAGTTTGCTCACTTTAAAACAGGCAGAACTTGGGTTTTGGGCTTGTACCACAGTAAGAGCCAAGATTTTAAGCTCTACTAAATACAAAACAAACAAACAAACAAACAAAAAGACTTTATATATTTATGTTCATTTAAGAAAATACTAGTAATGATGTATTATTTTGAAATATACAGTTAATATGTTTGGAGTTATTTAAAATTTATATTGAGAAAAACGTATGTATTTTCAGTATTGCTGTAGATAAGCATCTACATAAGACTGTTTAATTAAGTGTTGTTTTATATCAAACGACTTTTATAATACTCATTTTTATTGTTATAATATTTTATAAACTTTAAAGAAAATGACAAAAAAAGATATTGTAGGTATCGAAGGGGGTCTCTAGGAGGAGTTAGGGTACAAAAGGGAAACAAGAATGTGATGCAATTCTATTTACTTAAAATA
>JADRCC010579459.1:1444-32719 GCA_019843855.1 Hylomyscus alleni
TGTGTGTGTGTGTGTGTGTGTGTGTGTGTGTGTGTGTGTGTGTGTGTAGTTGTATGTATTTTTGTGCACCTTGTATAAGCAGTGTCTACAGAGAAATGTAGAGGGTGATAGACTCTGTGAACTGGTATTATAAAAACCTGCAGGCCTTTAATGTAGGGGCTAGGCACTTAATTCTGGCCCTCTGAAAACAAATAATAAGTGTGAGGCCATGTCCTTGATCTGGCACAAGACTCAGATTTAGGTAGTCTACATCAGACAAGTTTCTTATTTGTCATTTTGAAATAAGAATTAATTTAATCATAATACTATTGAATAGGAAAGGGTAGGAAGATAGCCAGTCTGTAAAGCATTTGTATATAACATTGATGACTTGAATTGAATTCTCAATGTCTACATTAAAAACTAAGTAGGGTGCATGTATTTTATTTTTTAACCCTAGTACTTGGGAGGCAGAAACAGGCACAGCTAACTGGATAGTCACAACAGTAGCCTAATCAGTGAGTCCCAGTTCTCAGTTAGAAACCTTGGATTAAACCCAAAATGGATGGCTTCTGAGAGTGGCTTGTGGAATTCTTATTTTCATATACATACGATGCAACTCCATACATTTGCCCTAGCACATACACAAACATGTACACACATGCAGATACACAAACCACTTGTTACTATCTGTGATTTCCTTTGATAGTTTTTTTTTTTAAAAAAACAAATAGTTGTGTTTAGGTGATTTTTACTAACTTGTCAAATACAATCTGTTATCATTACAATGCTCAACAGCCTAACTCATATGCAATGTTCCAGCTTATTTATGTAAAATTTCAATAAATATAATTGAAGTCTTTCAAATAATGACTTTACTATATAAACAAAATCTTCATGTATGCCACTTAGATTAATATTTTTCTCATGGCCATTAACAATTTTCTCTTCCCTTCAGTCTGACCTCTAAACTAGAGGTTAATATGTTTTTTTGTTTTCTTTTGTTTCAGTAATTCTCCTGACTAGAATTTTTGTCACAGTTGCTGACCCCAAGCTTTCTATATAATAGTAAAGAGGTTTACACATGTTATCAGTTTAAATGGATACATAATTATTCCTCTCTCACTGTACATGAACCTTACTGATGGGTTTCAGTGTAACCTTCAGTCTTCATTCAAGATCCAGAATGAAAGAACTGTCTACAATCCATGTATAGACATAGTGCAAATTTATAATACTTAGCAGATATGTTAAAGATAAAGGAACTAATATAACTAAACATGGACAGCATTTACTGACCTGAACAGTGGAGTAGAGTTCCCACTGTAATATAGTAGCTTCTGTGGCAATAACTTTTCTATCAAGGGCAACTAAGCCATCCGCTGCGTTCACAAAGCTTTTGTCAGCATATGTGTGCCTGGATGAGGAAAGTACAGGGAGTGGCTCGAAGGTAAGAAAGTTTATAATTTTTGCTGGCAACAAAAGACAAAAAGATAATCACAAGTTCAAAGCAGTCCTGTAGAGGTAAGGCCCATTATACAATCCTTGGGGAAAAAAAATCGAGCTGAATGAAGGCTGGTCAGGGTCCTGGTGCTTCCTTCATTTCACAGGAAACAGGGCAGGGCTTCGAAACAGGCAAGGTTTGCGCAATCTCATTGAGCCATGGAGAAAATTGATGAATTTTAGCACCTTCTGAGAAGGCAGCTTTGTGGAGGGAGACCCGTGGAAGTTTCCTAGAGTAAGTGACAGTCAAATGAACCTGGGCTCCACGGTAAATGGAGCTCCAACATTGTTTGTTCCATGCTGTATTGAAGTCATTTACACTTACTTTAATTTCATGTCATAAGCACAGATGGCCTTTTCCTGCTAGAGCAATAGCATTTCACAGAATTAGCATATTTAAAACAATTTTTTGAGATTTTTCAGAAAAAAATCAGTCAAGCCAAAGTACAAAAAAATGAGAAAAAACAGAAATGAGAAATAAAATTAGTGAATCAATTCAGATTGATTACTTATCAGAATGCAAGAGATGAATATAAAATACATGCATAACTAAATTGTATTATGGTAAGTAATATTTTCGTGAAGCACTAAATAGCTAATCATGATTAAAGTGTAGATTGTCCAAGACATTCAGATACCTAATTTAAATAATTTATTGTAAAACAATATGATCTCCTAAGCTAACAGGGTTGAAATCTGAGTGATGATTAACACTAACTTCTTTGGTATGCTTGTTGTGTTAGAAGGGATGGCATTGTTGCTTCAACCAGGTTCTGAGAATGAGGGATGAATGAGAGATCATGCTGCAGAATAATTTTGTTGTTGTTGTTGGCTTAAATCCCAACTCCATCATTAACTAGATTTGTCCTTTATGTTGTTTCCATTGACTTCTCTTAATTTTTCTAAATCTAGTAGGTAGATACTCTTCACCGGTGAATGCGAGGTATTGACCTCTATTGGCTAAAATATAAAAAATGTCTCTGCTTCAGTGGATTTCAAAAGAGATTAGCTGAATGATGCCAGACTGAGGAGCAAGTTTGATGAATAAAGGATCTAGAATGTTGGCACACATCTTACCAAGAACTTGGGATGCAAAGACAAGCATTTCTCTATGAGGTTAAAGCCAGATTGCTCCAAATACTGAGATTCAGATAACATCTCAAAATAAAATAAAATAAATAAGAAACATCAAATAAATCATCAATAATATTCAATCTTCTCTCCTTTCCAGTTAAAATCCAAACCTACTCTCAGGTATCTGATCCTCTACTCCTCTCAGTAGAGCTCAGGATTCCTTCTTTAATGGATAAGAGAAAATGCTTTCCATCTATGTTTATATTTGGTAAAGAATATTTTTAATCATAAGGAATTAGGGTGAACAGAATAATTGTGCAATTACCAATCAATGATGAGTATCTTTCATATAACTCAAAATCTGGTTTGCCAGTTCTTCAAAATATATCTAATTATGGCTATACATGATAATTCCATTTTGCAGCAATGTTATTTTTTTTAACTGTCTCCTTTGAACTGCCTGATGTGATTAGAGAAGCATACCATAATATAAAGTTTCAGCTTCAGCTAATTGGGTGATTTACAAGGACTGCACTGGGTATGAAACCCTTGTGTAGTGGATTTTTTTTCCATGCTTGCTGCTAAGGGAAAATACTATCAAATCACACTGGGATGTTGCTATTCACAGACTTGCTCTCTGTGCTCAAACTGCTTTGTTTGGTAGGCTGACCTGGAATGAAGGAAGATGAGCTGAATATTTCATGCTGTGCCAGAATGTATAATTCATGTTCAAATTCTTCAAAAAGAAATAGATAAGAAGAACTGAAAGCTATAAATGAAATATTTTTATACTTAACAGAGACACTCCATAAAGATCTTTTAAGTTTAGCTTTCGCTGATATCATGAAGAATTATGAAAAATAACAAGTCACTAAAATAGAATAATAAAGAAAACAGAATGGAAAGTAAAAGAGAAAAATAAGTAACCAGAAAAGTAGGTACTGTTCCAATAAATACAGAAGTAATTTTCTCTGAAGTCATTCATGATAATCTTAGCAAGTTTTGATGTTGCTGAAAATTACTGCTCATTGCCTCCTTGACCATTGTAAGTGGGCATTCAAAGGTATCTTCAAAAAACTTAAAAGTTCCTTTACTTACTTAAGTATTAATTTGTGTGCTAATGGTACATAGTTTGTTGTGGTGTTCTTGGTAAAACACCAATGCTAGACAAGCATTATACCTGTGAACTACCTTATAAAAAAACCTTTGTTGAGTTTCATAGGTTAATGCTTATTTGCTCAAAGCACTGGCCTTATAAATCCAGTGACTATATACTTTATCATCCAAAGAAAGACACTTTGCAGCATAAAAGGGGATGTGTGTAAGAGACTGGTTTAAAATGAGACTGACTATGACAAACAAGATATACAAACACTACTTATTAAATATTGGCCTTCTAAGTTCATAGCATAGGGACAACATAGGTTCATATATGGGACAACAAACATAAAATTATATGATCATACGACTAATGTATCATGTGAGCAACTCCAGTACAATAGATGTGTATAAGAGTGGGTCTATCCAAATAGAAGAAAATGACTTTAAGCTGAAGTTAGGGCAATCTTATTGAAATTATAACATTAATAACTAAATTTGAGGCTTAGTAAAATACTAAACCCCTAGATAAAAAAGAAATCATTTTCAAAATGAATGTCATTTTTGTAATATCTTCCTAAATGCAAAATAAAATGTAGGGCTTCAGAGTGCCCAGTCCTAAAGTACGTAGAAACATCCCTGCTAAACTCAAGCTCTGCGTTTTATTAACTGTTGACAAACCGCACACATTAGTTATCTTCCTCACTGCCTGTTCTGACAAGGGCCTTCTGTACTACCAATAAGTACAGTGTCCTCACACCTAGTATGATTCCTGGGAATTATTGCACTTGTAAAATGGTACTCAAGGTTATACATTTCACTCACATCCCTAGGCTGTCACCATCATTAGTGCTACAGGATGCGTTAAAACGTTAAAACTACATAATTTAATTAGTCATCTGGTTCCTTTGGATTTTATTACACTGTTATCACTGACTTATTTATCAGGGATGCCTGGAAACTCTACTATTTCTCCTACTGCATGAGCTCCCAGGAACTAAACCAACAACCAAAGAGTATACGTGAGTGGGTTCATTGCTCGCACTACGTATGTAGCAGGGACTGCCTCATCTGGTGTTAGTAGAAGGGGAGGTGCTTGGTCCTGTGGAAGCTTGTCGCCCCAGGGCAGGAGATGCCTGAGAGTGAGGCAGGTGGATGGGTGGGGATCATCCTCTTAGAGGCAAAGGGGAGAGAGAATGGGGTAGGAGGTTGCGGAGTGGAGACTGGGAAGGGGGACCTTTGAAATGCAAATAAATAATTTTTAAAAATGAAGAAGCCCTGGAATATTTTCTCATGCCTGCTTCACTTTCTTTCATACTTACTATTCTTACTCTCTTAGAGAATATATCCCACAGAGTATTCATCGCCTCGACATTACTCTGATAATGCTTGTCAATTTTTTTTCAATTAAGGTTATTTCGTGCTGTTACTGTTTTCCAGTTTTCTCATTTTTTATCTTACAAAAATCTAATCTTAACTCACGTTGTATTAAAGAGACTATGGCACTATATATTTAAGCCATCATATTTTTCTCTATTTCAGCATGTCACTGAGAAGAGAACTATTGTGGAATTATAGCTAATTTGGAAGCATGAAGTTTCTAACAAAAATGCTTATTCAGCATTTTAAGCTAAATCTCCACAGGCTGTACTTCACATGTTCCAAAGTGTTTTGGTCTTTTCTGTCACTCATTAATCTGGAAATATTTAACCCTATCATTTCATCACATTTATATCCTCCTTTTATGAACAAAATTAGGTAACTGGCTGCTTTACTTAGGTCCAATCTTATCAATGTTTCTACTTTAAATAATGAGATATCTATTTTTAACTCAATTTCGAGATGTATCTTCAATTATTTTTATGATATATATATATGTATATATATATGTATATATATATTGGGTATTTATGTATTTATATATCAACAGTATTTTTCAAAAAGAAAAACTTTAATTCTTTAAGGTGTTTTGTGTTACATCATTAAGAAATGCTTTTATAAATGACTTCTATGGGCATGTATATGCTTGCTTTTCCTGTAGTTTTCTTAGAATAGAGTTCAGTAAATTAAATTCCAGATTGTGTTAATTTCCTTTTGTTCTAACTTTGCTCTTTTAATCTAAGGATCAAATCCCATTTGTATCTGCATTAGTGCAGAAAGAGTATTGTCTTAGTTAGGGTTTTACTTCTGTTAACAGAGACCATGACCAAGACAGCTCTTATAAGAACAGTCTTTAATTGGGGCTGGCTAACAGGTTCTGAGGTTCAGTCCGTTATTATCAAGGCAAGATCATGGTAGCATCCAGGAAGGCATGGTATAGGCAGAACTGAGAATTCACCATCTTCATCTGAAGGCTGCTAGAATAAGACTGACTTTCAGGCAGCTAGGGTGAGGGCTTTAAAGCCCACAACCACAAAGCCACACCTCCCTACTGTACCACTCCCTGGGCCAAGCATATACAAATCATCAAAAAGATCTAATATATTTCCATGTGAAACGTGTCAAGAGCTAGGAAAAGTCTGCCATTTACCTTACATGAGCAAGTTTGTTTCCTGACGTGCTGATTGGAAATTCCTGTGTAAGACAAAGGCTAAATTATCCAGAAACAGCAGACTCTTATCACATTCTTATATTTTTCTCATGGTCCATAGATCTGGTAGCCTACCTGAACCACATATCCAATGATAATTTATACCACTGAGGAACAACCACATCATAGAATTTGATTGTTTGTTAGTTTTTAGCTTTATGGATGAGTGTGCATATGGGTCTGGATATTTGCATGCACACTTGTGCAGGAACACGTGGATGTCAGAAAATGGTATTGCATCTCTGGTGTGGAGTTACAGATACTTGGAATCTGACCATTTTGGGTGCTGGGAACCTACCTGAGTCTTCTGCAAGAGACACAAGAGCTCTTAAGTGCTGAGCCATCGCTTCACCCCTTCAGCTTTTATTTTTTGAAATCTATCTTCGAAATTTTTTTCTGTTGTTCTGACAATATTCCTTGGCAAGAACAACATTAAGTGAAAAGTTCCATTTATTGTGGCTTATAAACCAAGGAGGCCCATTCCATCATGACAGGAAAAGAAGGACAGGCATGGGACAGACTAACTGGTTGCACCATGGCAGTCATCAGAGAAACAGAAGCATTGCAAACACCTTTCTAGAAATAATGTAACAAACGAATGCTAGAACCCTGAAGAAAAAAAAAAAAGACAGAAATATGACTGTCCTTGATTTGGACTTAGAAGACGGCCATTGCTTCTCCGGTAGAAAATAAGAAGTTTTCTTTTGTATTGCCTAGTCTTTATGTGTGATTCAATTGGGAGTTTATAATCTCCAAATCTGTGATAATGTTATGGCTTTAAAAACTTTTTAACTTCCCTTGGCTTTGCATACTTTTCCTTAGAACTACAAAAATGCGAATGTACTGGAAAATAAATCTGCCTATAAATTTCCTGACTTTAAAATGCTGACAGTATAAAAGAATAGAGGTACTATTTATAGGTTGTGAAAATGTTCTTGCTTTTTTAACAAACAATAATAATTCCTGTTTTGTCAAAGAGGAATTGGTTTTCTCATCTATGGATCCTTTATGTCTCTGAATCACAATAGGACTGAGAAAGCAGCTCTCCCTCTTTTTCCTTTTGACGCTTTTGCTCTTCCCAGCAAAAAGTCCCAGAAACTTCTTCTGATAGAAGCTCTAGCTGTTTGTTTCAGTTTTCAATTTTCACTGTGTGCTATTCTATGTAAAGGGCAGTGGGCATCATTAGAAACATGTTTCAGACTCTGACAGTTGTAGCATACTCATTTGAAAATCCTTTGGCCCCTTTACCTCTCTGTGTTTATACAAGCTCATGCCCCATCAAGGTTCTTTGTCCATAGCTACGATTCAAGGAAAGCTAGACAATTTGAGTCCTCTTCAAAATTTAAAATGTCAGCACTTTTCATCATTTAACCTAAGTCCTCAAATAACCAAACATCAAGGTTAGTCTGCTTTATAACAGAAAAAGAAAATCAAGGCTCCATGAAATTATTCACTAAGACATTACCAGAGGATGCACAGATATAGGTTTTTTTTTTTTGAAGATATAAACTAGGCTTCAAAAAGTCCATACAAAATTTAGTTTTAAAGCATCAGGTCTGAGGTAATGTTTACTATATGTCTATTTTACCTGCCTAACTTCATCTAACAAACATGAATTATGAATTTCTGAAAGACATCAGTCACTGGAGAATGTAGTTCAGTCCTATGTATGAATGATTTTCTTTTCTCACACACTGTCTGCGGACTGTCCCATCATGCCTATACTGAGAATGGAATGCTACAGACTTGCCTAAATATGATTTAACTTCTCAGAAATTATTAAACTACTATCATTTATTAAGAAAAAGTATACATATGTATATATATATATACATATATATATATATATTCATATATATAAATTTCTTGCAGACGCTTCATAATCCTTTGATCAGGTTATGTTTGTTCCATGTGCTCTCCTATTCCTTAAATATACAGAGAAAATCATGTCTGTCTATCTAATATCTATCATCTATCTGTGTCTTCTTTTACTTCCTTTTTTATCACTCTAGTTTTCTTTTCAGGGCAGAGTCTTATTGTCAAACACTTGCTTTGATTTTAGGATTTTATTCACTCAGATTAGTGTACATATATTATCACTCTTCTGAGTGATTTTTGGAATGCTAAATCTGGTTGAGCTTTCCCTTTTATTGTTCACCTTCTCTAGTTTATTTTGTTTTGATAACTTCTATAGATCTTTAAAATATTCTTTTTGATTCTACCTTGATATAGGTATAGTGTTATTTAATGTATCTTTATGAACATATTTTTCCAGCAATGGCTCTAAATGATATTGTTATTATTATTAAGAGTTTCAGTACTAGGATTTCTGTATGTTTTTTTCCTTTGTTAACTGTTCACACAAGTGTTACATGATGGATAATTCTAATTTATGAGGTTCAGCATTACAATGAAGTATACTATAAATTCTTGGGTGGTAATCCTGTATTTGTCTCCATGATCACAGAAGTTGACAATCATTTCTCAATTAAACTGATATTTCCTTGGTTCTTATAGTCAATCACAGGGCTGAATTATTGTTTCCTGAATCTGATGTTATGTGATTCTCAATCTCATTTAATTTTATAAAGCATTTGATTTATTTTTGTATAGCATATCAATTCTAGTCTACTTTGAGGGATAAAATTCAAACTATGTAGATTCCATATAGTATTATCTTGTCATGATTATCTGGTGCTTGTGGGAATTCTAGCTATTTCCTCTTCTTTGTTAACTGAAGGGAAGAAGCAGTTTCTCTCATGGCCATGAAGTAAAGTCTCTTTCCAGAAGCAGGGAAATGCTATAGTTGATGTCTCAAGGTGGGTAGGATAATGTGGGACTATTGAATTAAGATGGCTGAACAAGAATGCTTATTGTAACTTGATATGTTACACATTTATGTATTAATACAAAATGAATAACTTTTGATTCCATGGATTATACAATATTGTGATCTCTTTTAGGAACAAGAAATGCTGAAAAGCATATAGAATCATTTAAGAAACAAGTATTGTTTCTTGTTTCATTTGAAAGTAAATGAGAAATTAATATAGAAACTGTTTATTTTGCAATACAAGTTGATAGTTGTAATATAGAGGTCATTTGAAATTAAATGAGAAATTAATATAGAAACTGTTTATTTGCCGGGTGGTAGTGGCGCACGCACTTGGGAGGCAGAAGGAGGTGGATTTCTGAGTTCAAGGCCAGCCTGGTCTACAGAGTGAGCTCCAGGACAGCCAGGGCTACACAGAGAAACCTTGTCTCAAAAAAAAAAAAAAAAAAAAAAAAAAAAAAAAAAAAACAAAAAAAAAAAAAAAAAAAAAAAAACTGTTTATTTTGCAAATACAAGTTGGTAGTTGTGGTGGGCTATGTATGTTCCCTATAGACTCATGTGTTTTAACGCTTGGTCCAATAAGGAGAAGCACTATTAGCAGGTGTGGCCTTGTTAGAGTAGGTGTGCTGTCTTTGTAGGAAGTGTGTTACTGTGAGGATGGGCATTCAGGTCTCTTAGGCTCAAGCTGCCAGCCGTATATCAAGATGTAGAACCCCTGGCTCCTCCGCACTGTGTTTGCCTACACACCGCTGCTGTCATGCTTCACCCAATGATGATAATTGAAATTGTAAGTCAGCTCCAATGAAATATTCTCCTTTATAAGACAAGCCATAGTCATGGTATCGCCTCACAGGAATGAAACCCTAAGACAATGGTGACATGTGCTTTATTTTCCTCTAAGATATTAATTTTCTACTAATGCATTTTGAAGGCATCACTGATTTTGACACAGTTGAATCACTGTGATACTTTAAAATCATGCTATGTTGTTTCCATCAACATACAGTTTAAATCCTGTATTATAATGGTAAGTGACTATTTACTTACATATGAAGCAGAATATATTTTCATAATTTCCTTCAGAAGTATTTACAGAATAAGTTAATTGTTTTGCAGAAAATCATTTCTTGACAATCAGGGCAGTCATATAAAGGGAAAACTGTATACCATAAGATATAAATGAAATGACTAGTAATAAATATCCAGATAGGTTCAATTAGGAGTTGGGATTTTTGTCATTTATTTTATATTATTATTTTTTACTTTTTAATCACTATTTTCCCCAGATCATTCAGATAGTTAGGACCATCTGTTACCACTTTGAATAATAACTTTTCCTCGAGTTAAACTCGAATTATAATCAGACTGCCTCTGTAAAGTAAAGCAACCAGACAGGTTCTGAATAAGCCATTAATGGAAGCTGAAATTTTAAGTATTTCTTTTCTGAGTACTTTAAAGCAAAGTAATTTAAGTATTTCTGAGAAAACTTAAGAATTAGTGTCCAAAAGTTAAAAAAAATATATATTGACACTTTTCTGCAGCATGAGCAGACTCATTTAAGTGACGGTTACTTTTGTCACTTTCACTGGACCATGAAGGTACCTCTTTAAGTAACTACAGTTTTATTCAACATTCAGTTATCAGCAGATATTTTACTATTCATTCATTCTCTCAGAGCAGAATCACTCCCAGGATGTTCCCTGTTGCTTGGTGTCTAGTGAGTACATGGTGAATCTTCACAACGAGTTCTCTACTGTTGGGTTCAGTAGCTGTATTCCTGTGTCACAAGGTAGATTACAACTACTGAGAGAGTTTTAACTCAGTTCTGTGAAGTTAGAAAAGCAATTAGTAATTTCTAAATAATCCCCTATTGACTTTCGATAGGTATAGTCCAAAAGCATATTTTCTCTACTTAAGCAAAAACATAAGATTAATTTTTACACAATTTGAGCACTTGGTAGGCCTTTGGATTTGAATAGGCTTAATTTCAAGTCATACTAAAATTAACAGTTAATTATTTCATTGAAAAATTTACTATCTGATCTACTAAATATCTTAAATTTTCTCCTGCTTTATAAAGTCAATTTTATATGTATATATCTACTTAATCTCACTAAGCTATTTTTTAGTTTCTAGCTTAATAACTATAAAGTATTTTATATTAAATACTTCCTTAAGAAAAGTTTTAAAACTGAAAATTATATAAATTTCTTCTACAATAGCATTGCTTTGTAGATTTATCCCATGTGCTAAAGGCACTAGGAAATGACACCTCTATAAACAATTCATTTGAGTTCTGTTAGCAAAATATAAAGCAATACTTTTCTGTATTTACTGTGCATGTTGGTATGCTACACATTTAATGCTAGACTGAAGTAATAAATATCTTGTAGGTGATCGAAATTTTTGTTTTCTTGAGTATATGCAGTACATAAATCCTGAAAAACCTGAGCTTTTTCACACAGTGAACAAAGCCTCAAAGGTAAGCAGATGGCTGCTGCCGGCAAGACAGTACACTGTGCTTTCAGGACTCATGAAGTTTGAATGAAAATTATTATAGTCTAAGGTTTTGATTATGAAAGTTTATCTAATTAATTACTCTCCATTCTTTTTCTTTGTGGTATTGTCCTGAAGCATTGTTATTTTGGGCCTAAAACATCCAATTTCAAAGTTAGTTTGAATCAGACTACCTTCCTAAATCAAAGGTTGGGGAAGAGTCCAGTCTTAATACTTTTTAATTAAATGAGTGTGATTAATTCTAATTTTCTAGGCCAATATTCTTAGTTAAGACCCATTGAACTTTATCTGCTAGTTAAAATATCTCCTTGATTAAGCCAGGATTAATTTTTTAAATATTTATTTATTTATTTGCTTTTTTACTTATTAACTTTACATCATGATCACAGTCCACCTCTAGGTCATACCCTCCCACAATCCTTCTCCCCCCCATGCTCCCTCCCCTTCTCCTCTGAGGGGATGGTATCCCCTTGGGTATCCCCTAACTCTGACACTTTAAGTCTCCATGAGGCTAGGCACAAGTCTCCCACTGAGGCTCGACCAGGCAGCCAAGGTTGAAGAACATACCCCTTGAACAGGCAACAGATTTTGGGATAGCCCCATCCCTACAGTTGTTAAGGAGCCATATGAAGACCAAACTGCACATGTGCTATATATGCCCAGGGAAATCTAAGTCCAGCCCATGTATGTTCCTAGGTTAGCATCTCAGTTTCTGAGAGCCCCAAGGGTCCAGGTTAATTGATTCTGTTGGATTTCCTGTGGAGTTCCTATCCACTGCCTCCCACCTCCAGGCTGCAATTCTTCTTCCTTTTCTTTCATAAGTGTTCCCAAGCTCCATCCACTATTTGGCTTTGTGTTTCTGCATCTGTCTGAGTCAGATTCTGGGTGGAGAGTCTCAGAAGACAGCCATGCTAGACTTCTGTCTGCAAGTGTAACAGGGTATCATTAACAAAGATTTGTGCTTGCATGTGGGATGGGTCTCAAGTTGGGCCAGTTATTGGTTGGCTGTCTCTGCTTCATCCCCTGAACCTGCATTTCTTGTATACAGGATAGATTTGGGTCGAAAGTTTTGTTTCAATTAATTTTTAATAGATGAAATGAAGATTTACTTTAATATTCTGTCAAGGAAAAAATAGGAATTTAAAGTTTTAACTGTTAGATATATCCCTTTATAAAACTAATATCAATATATTTTCTGTAATTTTCCAAATGCAACTTCACACATGTCACAGAAGCAAAAAAGACCTACATTAAAGGATAATACTGATAGTGTGTATACCCCATTACATATTTCTGTGCTTTGATGAATCTGGATGGATGGATGAACATACAGAAAGACAGACATATGGTTATTTAAGTGATTAAGTACTGCTACATGATTGAATTTTGTCATTATCTTCATAGTTGATTGGTTTCAAGAAGGTAGATTTATTTTGAAAGTGGCCTTTTCCAGGTCTTTTCTGCCTTAAAAGAAGAAAAAATAAGTTCTTTCTAGATATAGCAGGATGCTCTTGGATTGCCTACCCTCCAAAATCTTATGAAATAAATGTTTCTTTTATAATATCTAATCTGTCATGTAATAGCCATACAGAAGTGGACTAAAGCAAGTAACAATGGTGAATGTCCATAGAAAATAAGATGTTGGCCAAACATTTTTGAGATGGGATCCCTCAACTGGGGGCCATGGGTATGATCTCTACAGGGTCTCTTTTCCCTTTGTTGGGTATTTTGGCTAATGTCACCCCCATTGGGTCCTCTTGCTTTCCTGGCATCTGGGAATTTCTAGTGGCAATCCTCAGGTTCACATGCCCCATTGCTATATACCTCCTTTTAATCCTCTGACGCTCTGTACTTCTCCCCTGTCTCCTCCTACACCTGATCCTGCCAACTCTTTTCCTTCCCCCTCCTTTCTCCCTCCAAGACCACCCTTCCTCTATGTCTGTGATTATTTCGTTCCCCCTTCTAAGTAGGACCGAAACATCCACACTTCGTTCTTCTTTCTTATTGAGTTTCACATGGTCTGTGAGTTGTATTGTGTGTATACTGAGCTTTTGGCTAATATCCACTTATCAGTGAGTACAAACCATGTGTGTTCTTTTGTGACTGGGTTACATCACTCAGGATGATATTTTCTAGTTCCATCTATTTGCCTTAGAATTTCATGAAGTCATTGTTTTTTAATCACTGAATAGGACTCCACTGTGTAGTCCATTATGACACTCTCTGTATTCATTTCTCTGTTGAGGGACATCTGGGTTATTTCCATCTAAAGGAAATGCAAGGACAAAGAATGAAGCAGAGACTGAAGGAAAGGCCATCCAGAGACTGCCCCACCTAGGGATCCATCCCGTCTGCAGACACAAAACTCAGAAATTATTGCTGATGCCAAGAAACACTTGCTGATAGGAGACTGGTATGGCTGCCCCCTGAGAGGCTTGCCAGAGCCTGACCAATACAGATGTGGATGCACTCAACCAATCATTGGACTGAGCATGGGGTCCCCAATGGAGGAATTAGTGGAAGGACTGAAAAGGCTGAAAGGGTTTGAAAGTGCAACAATATGAACTAACCAGTACCCCTAGAGTTCCCAGGGATCAAACCACCAACCAAGAGTACACATGGAGGGACCCATGACTCCAGTTACTTATGTAGCTGAAGATGGCCTTATCTGTCATCAGTAGGGTGAGGTCCTTGGTCCTGTGGAGATGGATGCCCCAGAATAGGAGAATGCTAGGGTGGTGAGGCAGGACTGGATGGGTGGTGGAGCACCCTCATAGAAGCAGGGGGAAGGGGAAAATAGGAAGGGGGATAAGATTTGAAATGTAAACAAATAAAAAAAAAACAAGTAAAAATGTTGGCCAAAGCATAGAACAATGAGAACCCTTTTCTAAATTGTCAGTAAGATTATGAAATGGTTCCACTGCAGTAGAAAACAGCTTTGCAATTTGTGATTTCTCTTTTATCTTTCTTTTCTTATATCTACCTTCTGACATGTTTGTTTTTATATGTATGTGTATATTCATAAGTACCTATATGGGTGGCAGAATATGCATGTGTATGCATGTGTATATGCATGCATGAACAGGCCTAAGTCAGATATTAGGTGTTTTCTTTGATCACTCTCTACATTATTCAATTAATAAGGGTCATTAATTGAATTTGGATATTGCTATTTAGTCTAGTCTATCTAGCTTGTCTTAGGAACACCCTGTCTGAAAACTTCAATAACAGGGAAACATCACACTCACCAGGCATTTTTGCAGATACTGCATATTCAAACTGAGGTCCTCATGCTTCAAAACACCTCTTAGATACTGAGCCATCGCCCCAGACTTTTGTAGTGATTAATTTCAAGCGTGAATTTAATGTTTAAGAGCTGCCCTGGTAACTGTTGGAATATTATATGTATATGAAGTATTTTCAGACTAGTTTAGTTGAATTCATAATTGAGTAAAATTACATTCTCCAGTATGGGTGGAATCTTGCATCCACTGAGGACCACTGAGAATAAAATCACGTGGAAGGACTGTATAGGAAATAATTCATGAATGTCCCAGAAGGTTTGTTTTTCTACTATGTGGATTTCTTGAATACTTGTGATCATAATTGTATGTACATATATATATGTGCATGTGTGTGTTTGTATTATATATTCATATACTTATATTAAATATGTATTTGTATTTTATGTAGCATAACATAATATATATACCATATATCATATAAGTATATGAATAAATACATATGAAATTCATGCACACAAACATTACAACTGATAATTGTCAATAGAAATATGTTTTCATAGGGAAATTCTAAAATATAATTTTTCTAACGTACAAAATTGCTTCCAGCAAGTGGATTAGAATTAGTACTTTCACCTTTATTCAGCCTATTTAAATGCATAAAAATTTAGTGTACTTATGTTTACATTAAGAGCCTTCCCAGGAACATGGAAATAAGTTGCTGAAATGCTTTAATCTTCTAAAATCCTAAAACTGCATGTTTTTGTATAAAATAGATGAAGAGTGATATTTTCTACAGCACCCAAAACTATCAAAGCTGAACAGCTTAATAAGTAACCTAAGTTCAAAAAATAATTGAACAGTAAGGTTTTCTTCATTTTTGTATGGCTTTAAAATACCACAAAAGGTCAAAATGAAAAAGCAGGGAAGGAAAACATAGCATACTAATTATACACAATCTTAAGCAGGCAACATTTTTCTCTTATGGACACTTTTTATCAAGATAATAAGTTGCTATTTTATAGCCTGGGGATTTACATAAATTTGTTCAATGCTTAACCCTGATGCTTGACCTCAAGTATACTTTAAAATAGTTATTATGTATTAGATCCTCATATTGAAGTTATAATTTGCATTTTAAGGCAGATACATATTTGCCTTGCCTCAGATTAACATAATTTATTAAATGTTAAATTGAATTACAATTCTATCTTAGTTTTTCCATGGTGAATTACTTTTTTCTAATTACATTCTATTTATAATAGCATCTACTAGAGAAACTCTATGAACTGTTAATAAAAATAATAGTCTCATCTATCTCAAAATAAACAATTGAAGGGTATAAGTTGCCATATTAATAGGGTTCTCTAACTTCCTTTCACTGCAACACAGTGATGGGTTTCCTTAGCCAGAAAATGCTGTACATACATTATTGGTATTGTCAGACTAATATTTGCTTTCATTTGTCTTATAAATTTAACAGGGATCATTTTTCAGCTGTTCAATGGTCACCCTATACTGAGATGTCAGTGTGAAGGAAAGACAGTGCTTGCTAACTAGATATTTACAGTTGGTGTTGCTTCAGGTTCTAATAAAAGTTGGTTAAAAAAAATTCCCTCTCTTGTTCTGTAAGTGTTCCCATTTGGCCATATTTAATTTGTACAATAAAATGATGATGGTAGAAAACCATTATTTCTCATTTTTATAGGGACCACAGAGAATATTCAGATGAGAAGATAATATATTTGTCTTATTTTCACCATTATTCTGTGAGAGTTGCTGTTGGGGATTTATCTAATTCATAGGCCCTTTCAGTCCACTAGTCAGTCACTGTTAGAAAAATTCAGTGTTTGTCACCCAAAATGCTTCTTTATGAATAACGAAGTGGGATTTGTATCATAGGATTCCTGTATTAGAGCAAAGAAAGCATAACTGGGAGTTACATTTTTATTTTAAAAAGTGTCCCTAAACCAGACATATAAAGATGAATATCAAAAAAATATCTTGAATACAGTGAATTTAAGTAAGTAAGTAAGTAAATAAGTAGGTAAATAAATAAGTAAATCCTGTAGCTGAAAGTAGAATGGTCTTTAACAATGGCCAGAGAGGAGAATACATGTGCCTAAAAAATGTAGAAATAAAGCTAACAAGTGTTATGAGTACTAGGTATTTAAAATGTCCCAATATAGATGTGAACACAAATTTTGGGAAAGAGCAATGTGTCCTTGATATTATGTAAGACTGACTGACTGATTAGAACATTGACGCTTGTGAAGAGATTAGAATGCTATATACAAATGCAGAGCCAATTCCTGCTTACCATAGTTACCTTAGCCACTTCTCCAAGCTCACATGTGTATCTGAGGTGTCTGTTCCGGTAAATCTCCAACCCAAATAAGGCCTGGAAATTAAAACACAACTCAATTAATATGAGTACATGCTGTGTGCCTAGACTGGGCAGATCTACCACTACACTACCATCTTCCCCATATAAGAGACCCCTTATAACTTTTAGTTTCTCCAGGCCAGGTGCTTCTGCTCCAATTTCCTTATTCCTCCTCCTCAATCGTCCTATTTCTATTTTTCTCCCAAAACCTTCAGCTCCACCTTCCCCTCTTCTTCTGCCCAATCACTGGCTCTAGCCTTTATAAATTAAGGTGGGAAGAAGGTTTACAGGAAATCACCTGAGTGCGGACTCACTCCTTGTTCACAGCCCCTCACAGGAGAACAGAATTAACATCAAATACAATTAGCCCCAGGGCTATCTGCAACACTTCCCTCTTTCTGTCCAATTAAAAGACTTTTATCTCAGATATAATTGACCACAATTATAAGTCACAAAATAGTAAAAAGTACAAGATGTAATACTGTCCAAAGAAAGGACACAATTACAGGTTAGGACAGCTTGGTTCTGCCGAGAAAGAGTAGGCTAGTCCTTAATATCCTGTTTCTCTAGTGTCTGTCAGATGTTCATGGGCCAGAGGCTGAAGACTGATACTCTAATATGTTGAGGTAAAGGAATGTCCAGGTGGTCAGTGGTCTCTATAATGGCTAAGTTTTGGAAGCTGTGTTAGGCTTCCTATATATTTTCAGTTAATAACATCTGTTCTTGAAATTCTGATGGGGTTGAAAAACTACATAGTCTCCTAGTCAACCCGGGGTTTTTAATTTGAGATGAACAGATTTGAGAGAATGGTTTTCAGATGGCATTCAATCTAAAGGCATATCCAGGTGCAGAGCTATAGTCTTTTAAGTTGGGATAGAGGACAGTGTTCAATTTTATTGGTAAAAATGTTGCACTGGCTGTTAGGTCTATCTTATACCATACAATTTACAAAATGGTAATAGTTGTGCTCAATTTATATTTTGAGAAAAAGTTTTTGTTTTTTTTTAATTAAACAAAAAGGGTGAAATGTTGCAGGATTTTCCCTGTCCAATCACATTAGGGCAGTAGGAGGCTTGTGATTGGACAGGAGAATCGAAGTAGAGTAAGGAATTGAGACAGAGAGAGAGGTGTGAGGAGGAGAGAGAAGTCTAGAACGGAGGCTGACTTGGTGTTTTCAAAAGGTTAGAATATTTGGGTTAAAACTTTATCATTATTTTGACTCTAAAATTATTGCATTGGCATCTTGTAAATTGTGTTATTGTTGATACATAAATCTGATTGGCTAATTTTGCATTAAGAATCTTGATTCTACCGGGTAATGAAGTGTTGAGATGGCTAACCAGGGGTACATGGGACATTGCGGGAAAGTGAGAAGAACTCGGGGCTCCATCCAAGAGATGGTCCGGTGGGAGCCATATGGCCTCACAGGGCTGGCACGTTGGCAGGTCAAGAGAATGATCGAGTGAGATCACCTGGCACAAAGGCTAGCTCTATATTTCCTGCAACAGGTATCATCCTTGTAACTAGCAGATGAAAACTCTCAGAACCTGCTAATGTGCCAGAGCATTTTATTCTACCATACAAAAGGCTAAACCTGTCCCAGATAACATCCAAGACCTATAGCAGACATGTTCCCATATTATTATAGCCCTCTCCCTAATGTTTTCAGCAAAGTACTTGAAAGTACTTTTATTTATTACTTATGGTATTTGCAGTAACCCCATCTGTGTTCCTGGGTGACATTAACTCATAATTTTTGTTTGACTCCAAACTAAACTTTTTCATATATATATATTCTTTAAGTTGAGAATTTTTATTTCCATTAACAAAAATATCAAACAAATGACAGCAGATAATAAATATATTGAGTATCCTTGAGTTTTATAAGTTTTTATTTATGAACAACAGATTTGGAATTAAGAAATTCATAACATATTTTTGCATTTATAAAAATTTTTGTTTTTGCATAAGTAAATTAAAATGATGTAAAAATATTTTTCCAATGTAGTCTACTAAATGTTCTAAGGCTGAATCTGGGGGAATCCTACCATTGTTTCCACTGAATTTCCTTCTGTAAATAGTCCTACCCCTTCTGAAACCCTAGGAAATGATTTAGAAATAGAAACATGCTATGTTTCCAAGGAACTTGTGAAAAATGTTGGTAGTTACTAAAAATTTCCTTAAATTGTTATGAACATACTTTATACAATATATTATTTAATTAATAGTTTATATTTTTCCAATTACTTTATGAACTTGATCGAAGACTGATATGTTTATATTTTTCATAAGCCAATACTTGTTATATGATAAAATATTTGTTAGTGAATTAAATCTGCATAATTGAAATAATATATTTATGAGTGAAAATAGTAAACTCTTTAATATGTACAATAGAGACACTTTAAACATCACAAAGTATAGGACAAAGGTTTCAATTAACTCAGTTTTTATTATTCAAAGGGTTTCATACTTTTTGGTCTACTAAGATTTTTATCAATTCTATACGTTATTTGTTATGTATAGTGTCCCCATTTCTTCAATTTTCATCAGTCTTTCAAATCTTCTTTATTTATCCATCTCAAATCCCCTGTTCATCTTTTACAAAACTAATTGTTGCACAATTAGGTTGAAATAATGGTTACCTTCTTTGTGAAATTAGTTTTATTTAGAACTCTGTTCTGAAATACACATATGCTGTCAACCAATTTCCTGGAATTGAAGGTATGATGGGCATTCATAAGACGTGGGAAGCTCCTATAATTACAAAATTAACAAGGTCTTTTCTCAAACGTATAAAATTAGGGAATAGGTGTGAAAGCCAGGAACTTCTCAGGCTGCTTTTTTTTTTTTTCTGTGAATTCAAAAGGGAACTACTGGGATTAAACTTTCAAGAGTACTCAGGCATAATGAGTTGGACATTTTAGTGACACATCTACCTTTGAGTTTTGTATGTAGCTGTAAGTAATCCCAAGTAACTCACTGGTTCCCTAAGCTAGAATTGGGCATGGCCAGTTCTTTATCATACCTATCTAAGAGGAATAGACATTTGTTCAGATCTCCATTAATTTGAACACAACTGTGGTTCTCTGAGAGCTCAAAAATAATGACGTCTTCCTTGGTGCATAAAGTAAAGACCAACATGAAAAATAATGTCTTCTATCTACAGCGATGACCTGCTTGCAAGATGTGCCGCCACAAAAGCTTGTGAGAGTAGTGAACAATTATCTGACCAGAGTTAAAGCCTACTCTACACGTTAGAACCCATACCTCACACTGCTTGAGTGATCAGGAAGTGGAAGCCTGATAGGCTATGAATCTTTGGAAAAACAAAATACTAATGTTCTGCCAAAGGATCATAATCAGAAAATTACTCCTAGTGACATTCTCCTCTACTCATAGATAAGTTTTTGGTTAACCATTATCAGAGAAGTTTCCTCTTTGAGTAGAAGAAAACAAATACAGAGATCCATGAAGTGGAATCTTCTAACAAGTAGACATGTGAAAGAATATTTTCCTGATGCAGACATAGGTGAAAGGGTGTTTTACTATGGCAAACATGTGAAAGGATGAATAATGTTCAGAGGGAATATATATATATATATATATATATATATATATATATATATATATATATGAACCCACAGACAGTGGGAGCTTGAGCTCTGGTTTGATTTGCTCTGCCTAGCTATTCTTCACTAACAGCAATCATGTATCTGTTTGTGTTACATTTCCTTGCAGAGCTCTTCTTGTGCCACCTTAGACAAGAACTTGCCAAGGAACTTCTGGTGAGGTTCCTGCAGCTTCTTGCTGCTTCTGCGGCCTCAGATTGGTTGGCAAGCCTTTTACTTTCCTCTGGATGAACTGTCTTTGTATGTTGGTGTGTGGTGACTGCAAAGTGGACAAGGCTACAGATGCTGGTTCATGTGTAGTGCCTGCTGAGTAGACTGGACTGCAGCTGCTGTTTTCAAATTTGGTATGAATACTGGACTGAACTGCTGATATCCTGACAACAAAGTTTGGACTTGCCTGAGAAGAACTATTTCTAAACAGTTCTACTTCTACTGTGTCCTAATAACTTTTCTTTTCCACTACCTTTGGTGAATGGTGGGCTCAAGGAGAGGTTGAACCCTTATTAAAGTAGGTTGGAAAGAATTATGCCTACAGATCCACTAGTGGACAATATATGAAAGGAGAAAGAGACCTTGAAACATGCAGTCCTAAATGGTATGTCTCCATCTAAGCTCTCCCTTAGGACCCCAGAAATTCCGAAGAAGAAGAGATTGAAAGAATTTAAGAGCCAGATGGAATGGAGGACACTAAGTAAACAAGACCCTCTAAACACAATAGGATCCAAAGACATATGAACATAGAAAGACCACTACAGCATGCACAGGAACTCCATGGGTCCATGCCAGATGGGGTCCCCGTGCTCAGAGAAGTGAACACAAGCTCCTATCACTAACCCAGAAGCTATAGTTGATCTATAACTACTTACAAATGAAAATCATTTGTTTCCTTGTTCTCTCTGGGGATACAGACTACTTTCAAGGGCAGGCTCCATGCACAACATTAGATGGTCAGTAGAAAACAGACTCAATGGTATATTTGGAGATTCTTCGTTTTGTAAAGTTTTGACAGGACATTATTTTTTAAACCTTATAGGTCCTTTGTGTATATAATGTGGCTTCAGTTTGGGGGCTTTTACGTGATTCCTGTATCTGTGACTATATGGAGATACTGTTCTTCTTTGACTCCTTTTTGTTATGTTTGTTTTGTATCATTCTAGTTTTGTTTTGTTTTATTCTAGTAGTAGTAGTAGTAGTTGTAGTAATAGTAGTAGTAGTAATAGCAATAGTAGTATCTCTGTTTATATTTTAGTGAGAGACAGAAAAGTTATGAAGTCAATGAGAGGAAATATGGGGGGCATATTTAGGGAGAGGGGAAGCAATAATCAGAAAACATTGTATGAAAATGTATTTTCAATAAAATAAATAAAAAACTATAAACATCTTAATGAATAAATTAATTTATCTCATGAAAATCTGATGATTTCATTGTGTGTGGCTCTTTTCTACAAATAGAACAAAGGTATTATACATTTCTCTCCTATCCTTATTCTGCTCATTCATCCATATAGTTGAAGATAAATTACTTCATATCTACATTGTAACCCACAGAAAGGAAAGACTGGGATGTCACTTCATTTATCATAAGTATGTGAACCCGATATTATACACATTCATCTTCTTTCTGTTCACATTGAACAGGCATTAGACACACTGGAGAGCTAACCTCAGAGAAGACTGAGTTACAGTGTGTTTACTTTTGGTAGCCATGTGATTGCTTATTATTAGTGCTTTATGTAATAGAGGAGGACAACCTTGCACATCCAATATTAGACATTGCCAGAGGATATAGACTCTTTATTGGAATCTATATTTATTTGATGATCAAATTGAAACTTTGGAATAAGGGAAAAATTGAAAGTTTCCTTTAAAAATATAGAAGTAATTATAATTTAATTATATTGTGGGAAGAAATTGATAAATTGAAATATATAAATCATAGTAAACACACTAGATCCATTATCCTAAACTGGAATCTATTAAAAAGGTATGTTATAGTCAATAGTAATATCTTTATTTTGCATTTCTTTACCTATAATTTATATATTATATGGTACCTGATATATATCTAGCTTTATCTGAGTTCAGTATAAATCTCAAGTATATTAAAAATAACAATAAATTAGATTCAGAAAAAGAAAACCTGTTGTATAAGTTAAGTGATGTAGGCACAACACAAATTGGATCCTTGACAGGTAAGTTCAGACCTCCAGAGAGCTCTTCTGGAGTATTTCCTGGAGAAACATTAACGTACAAACATATATTACCCACAGAGAGGAAAATTTACTTGTAATAAATTAAAAACATCCTCTCTGAGATTATCTTAGTGAACTGGTAAATTTATTAGTTTCAAGAATATGGAACTCACAAAAGCATCTACATAGTAGAGGATCCAATTTCAGGGATGGTGACTGTAAGAGCTTTACACAACTATATAAAAGGTTTATTTCTAGCCTGAATCTCATTTTTTTTTTTTTTTTTACTCTGCAGGAGTGAGTGATTGCTCTTCCTTTCTAGACCTTAGTGGACCAAGGGCATATCCTAGACTATACCCTCACATGAGATTTAAAAAGTAAAATGAAATGATAGAAACTGGGAACATATAAACGTTCAGGTGATGCTGGAAGAGATAGAATAGCTGATATTTCTAATCATACTATTACCAAAGAGACAAATGAATTACTTAGTGTTATCCTATCCTATTTTGCTACAATTTACAAGGGAAGTCATTACTTACTTTCAGTTCTGCATAATGAATGATATATACCTTCTGATTTTTTTCACTCCTCTAGTAGTATTTAGTTTCCTAGGGAAACTTAAGCACATTTTAGGCAACAAGATTTGTGTTCCATTTTTCCCTGGAAGCTATCAGTAAGGATTAGAGAGGTTGCCAATATACTCTACCTGTCCAGCTCAATGGATGACTTAATAGCAACCATACTCACCCTACCCTCATGCTACAACTCATTAAAAGGATGGACTGCTATAAACAGATATTCACCTATCATTCCTTGTATAACAAACCAGGAAAAAAATGACAAAAATAGTCACAAACTGCATCAAGAAACAGATTTTGATGCCACTCAAGGAGGATTTTTTTTTAAGACAAATTAACTTGTTTATTCCTCAAGATTTTAATATACGGAGTTAGGTACTTTGATTGTGTTTACCCATTGTTTTCCCCTATCTTCTCCTATATGCATTTTCAAATTCAAGCCCCTCAGTTTCTTGACAACCCAGTGACTCTAGTTTGTACTGCTCTAGTTTGAGTTACAGCATGAGGGTAGGATGAGTATGGTTGCTATTAACCATGGGTTTGAGGCCATCAACTCAAATATGGCAAATATACCAAGTACCATGCTGTAAAACCAGAAACAAGCAAAGTAAAAAATGTATCATTTCCTGTATTAACAGCAAAAAAAAATGCCAATAACTCCTTAACCCAATGTAAGAGCTTGCAAACACTTCCTGCTTTCCATGGTGGCATTTTTAACCGGCTTGTTCTTGTTCAATTCTTATGTAAACAACCACAGATATTGTGAATTCAGATATACAATGGTCCTATTATGTCCAAAAATGTTGTTTTGCTCTGGACCTATAACCTCTTGTTTTTCATTCTTTTTGATCCATTCTTCTATTGTGTTCTCTGAGCCTTGGAGAAAAACTATGATACAAATTTCTCACTTTAGGTTGCGCACTGCACAGCATTCTCCTCCTCATTTTGACTAGCTGTGTTTCTGTATTAACTACCACTGGGCATCCCAAAAAGAGTTTTGTAGGAAGGAATGAGAGCTGAACTAATTCATTGGTACAGAGATATGGATCTAAAGGAGAGTTTGAAAATATGTTCATTTAGCACAATGATCGTAAAGTTCACTCCCAGTGACTTTGAGGTATGAAGCTATGGGTTCATGGATAGACTTAGAGCACAAGGCATATGCATCTTATGTGCAGCTGTGCAGCATGCCTTAATCCAGCCAGAAAACAGTTGATTACCTCTACAATGTCCATGCCACTATAATATCCATTGTGTATATTCTGCTGGAATGATATTTATTGTTGCTGGCAGGTAGGACAGCTAGGTAGGATTGTTGACTCTTCTCACCCAACAAGATGACAAGAAATTTTAAACTATCATTTTAATACATTTTCAATAATAAACTATGATGATGCTTAGACAAATATAAAACAAAACTAGAAGTCGTGATAATGAATCTAATAGGACCTAGAATGTGTTCAACCATAGAAAGGTTATGCCAGAAAATAATATTAGTAAACTTAACAGATTAATAGAATTTCCTTCTTTCAAAAAGCAAGAAGTAGCCTGAGAAACAGTCTTAGGAATCTCAAAATATTATTTAGCAAATTATTATTCAGATAATCAAGTTTCTGGCATCAAGAGACAAAAGGACTAAAAAATATACTAAGAAATACCAAAAACAAGTATGCTAAATTTTGAAGGCATGATTTTACAGATTCAAGAATTTGATTTAAAGTCCAGATATAGAGATTCAATGTAACTCAGGCAAAAAATAAAACAAAAACATTTAAGTACAAAAATAAACCTACAAATTATTTTTATTTGAATTGATGAAGATATTACATTATTGTGTACTTTGTAAAGATTATCTTCATGTTATTCAAATGTTGGTTTCTTTGTCCCCCATCTGGTTAAAATCCTTATTCTGAGAATCTCCTGTATCAATGATGTGTAAACATTGCTCATATGTTATTCCCTGATTGCTCAATAAAGAACTGTTAAGCCAATGACTGAGCAGAAGAGAAAGTAGTGCTGGCTAGACTTCCTCCCGTTCAGGGGAGAGAAGGAATAAAGAAGGAATGGTCATTCAGTCAGGAGGAGAAGGTTCAGGAGACCTCACAAGAAAACTGTAGGAGCAGAAAAAAATATAAAAGGCAAGAATCTTTGGGATTTTGCCTGAGAGGTAGCCAGAATAGTTTAGAGTATTAAAATAGATTAATACTCTTTAGTTAGTGCTTTACTGCCTTAAAGCTGTTAAATAAATAAAATAGTCGTGTCTCAATTATTCCAGACCTACCCAGAGTTAGAGAAAACTGCAATATTTATAAAATTTCCACTAACATTTTGAAATTTGAGTGAGATTTTCTTTATGATTTATCTTATGAAGCATGTTGTGTGGATCAGAGGAATGGTAAAATAATCTATTTTTTAATACATTGTTATTGAAAAAATTTTTATATATTTTAATCATGATTTACCCTCCCCAAATATCTCCAAACAGTTTACACCTCCCTACCAACCTAAATGTCCCTCTTCTGAAGAATGAATAGAGAAAATGTGGTTCATTTACACAAAGGAATACTATTCAGCTATTAAAAAGAATGACATCATTAATTTTGCAGGCCAATGGATAGAAATAGAAAATATCATCCAGAGTGAGGTAGCCTATAGCAAAAAGGACATACATGCTATGTACTCACTGATAAGTAGATATTAGCCAAAAAGTACAGAATACCTAGGATGCAACCTATAGATCATAAGAATTTTAACAAGCAGAAAAGCCCAAGTGAGGATGCTTCAATCCTGCTTAGACAGGGGAAAAAATAATCATGAGATGCAGAAGGAGGGATTTACCTTGGTGGGAGAGGAGACTGGGAGGGGAAAAGAGGAACAGGACCAGGTATGGGGGTGGGGGAGGATAGGATAGAAGCACAGAGGTAAGGAGAATAATTGAAATATGTAGCCTCTAGGGATGAGATTTGAGGGGACCCTGTAGAAATTCCCAGAGACCTGGGTGGTGAGAGACTTTCAGGGCTTAATGGTGACCGACCTTAGCTAAAATGCCCAACATTGGGGAGAAAACTTGAAGAGTCTACCTGCAGTAGATAGACTGTGGGTTATCAACCCACAGTCAAAATTTCTGACCCAGAATTATTCCTGTCTAAAAGAACTGGGAGGACAAAAATGGAGAAGAGAATTAAGGAAAAGTAATCCAGTGACTGGCACAACTTGAAATTTATATCGCGTGGGCGTGTGTGTGTGTGTGTGTGTGTGTGTGTGTGTGGTACAGCACCAAGGCCTGACATATTACTGATGGTATGATATGCTTGCAGACAGGAGCCTGGCATGGCTGTCCTCTGAGAGGCCCAACCACTGAGACAGAAGCAGATACTTACACCCAACCATTGGACTGAAGTCAGGGACTCCTATGGTTGAATTAGGGGAAGGATTGAAGAAGCTAAATGGGAGGAAGACCAGCAGTCTCAACTAACCTGGATCCCAGAGAGCTCCCAATGACTTAGCCACCAATCAGGCAGCATACAAGTGCTTGTCTGAGGCCCCTGGCACATATAGAACAGAGGACTGCCTGGTCTGGCCTCAGTGGGAAAAGATGAGCCTAATCTTTAAGACATTTGAGACACCAGGGAAGGAGGATTCCTGGAGGGAGGGGAGTGCCCTCTTGGAGGCAATAGGGAGGAGAAATTGAATGAGAAACTATGGAGGAGAGACTGGGTATGGGGCAACAACTGAAATGTGAATAAATAAAATAATTTAAAAATTAGCATAAAGAAACACAAAACAAAACAAGACAGAGAGACCTGCAAAGAATGAAAGAAAGAAGAAAGGAGGGAGGGAGAGAAGGAAGGGAGGAAAGAAGGAAGGAAGGAAAGAAGGAAGGAAGGAAGGAGGAAGGAAGGAAGAAGAAAGGAAGAAAGAAGAATTCTGGACATAAAATCTGATATGGAGTGTGGTTGATAAACCCAATAACATCTGACTGGAGAAAACGTATCTTCCCATATGAGAAATATTGATTGACGATAGCTTCTTGTTAAGACATATGTCCCATGTGCACTTCCTCTTTAGTGCTGGGACCCATATGGCATACCACTGCAGTCTGTGTGAGTTCATATGTGCACCACTCCTATTGTATTTGAAAGGCAGTTTTCATTGGCATCATCAAACACCTCCAACTCTTAGATTTTTTTCATCTCTTCTTCCACATACATCACTAAACCTTGTCAACAGGATTTGGATGAAGACATCCTATTTAGGAAGGTGTGTTTCAAATTCTCTCTGCATGTTGTGGTTCTCTATGTTAACTACTATCCACTTCAAGAAGCTTCTTTGATGAGGGTTATATAATAGACTGACCTATAGTCACTGAGTATAGCAATATATTATTAGGAATCATTTTAATTGTTTTAAAAATAATAGTATTAGCTTTCCTCCTAACACTCTGATTAGGTTTTCATGACATATCTCATCTCAGGTTCTTGGCCATTTTAATAGTGTCAGATTTTATCTAATATAGTGAGCCTTAAGTTCAATCATGTAGTAGTCAGACAAACTTTACGGCTGTAGCTTCTGTCATTAGGAGACACAATTAGAAAAAAACTCCCCATCCTTATGGCTATACTTGAATAATGATAACAATAATAACTATGGCCGGGCGGTGGTGGCGCATGCCTTTAATCCCAGCACTTGGGAGGCAGAGGCAGGTGGATTTCTGAGTTCGAGGCCAGCTTGGTCTACAGAGTAAGTTCCAGGACAGCCAGGGCTACACAGAGAAACCCTGTCTCGAAAAAACCAAAAAAAAAAAAAAAAAAAAAAAAACTATGAAAACATGCCAGGAGTTCTTATTCCTATGCAAAGAACTACAGGGAATGAAGAAATTCTGAGAGTGAGAGAAATAGCCTGCTTCAGATAGAGAGCACATCAACTGGTTATCCAATATCTAGTGTCCAGCCCGAACAAAAGACCCGATTGTAATTTAATCAGATTATATTTAGAAAAAAATATATTCAGTATACAGTCATATGTATATATATATGCATGTGTTTCTGTATACTTAGAAATATTTATGCTTGTACATATGCATATATTTCTTAAATATAAGTGTAATATATGTATATACATATAAACATATCTATATGGAAATATGCATATATGTATTAAATAGTAATCAGAGAGAAAAAGAAGACACACTTTTGAAAGGATTAAGAAGGGCTATACTATAGAAGGGTTTGAAGGAATAAAAATAATGAAAAAATAATGCAACTATATTATACTCTAAAAAATATAATATATCAAGTTATAAAAGTAAACATGGGTGACTGCTCCCATGAATTTTATGCTACTGATATGCTAGTATTCTTACAAGTGGGTCACTATCACAGGTCATATCTGGGTGAGATACTGATGATTACTTTTCTAGTCATCTGTAGAGTACCTATCAGTATTATTGATGATAGTCATTAGTGGTGAAACTTCTAAAAACACACCAGCTCAACATTTTCTTGTTTCATGACATAAGTAACTATTCTCTTCACCAACAGGACCTTACAGAACAGTTGTGAAGAACAACAAATAGCTCTGTGAACAACCTGTAATGGTTTGTGAGTTCCACTGGGCTTCGGTGGTAAACAACTGGACAAGGCTGAACCCACTTCTGGCACGAGAGGCTTTACTTTGTGCCATGAGATGTACATATGGAGCATTGTCTCCTATATTATCTGTTGACATCATTTAGACTCCTTTCCTTTTTCTATATATTTTAGGAAGCATCTACTGTGATATTTAGTATCTCATATGTCCCAGTAATTAGTCTGTTAAATCTTTCAAGCCAATTATTCCAAGTATCAAAATCTTCCAAGAACAGAAGTTGCAAAACAAACAAATGAAACAAAAGAAAAAAAATCAGGAAAAATATTGATTCAAAGAGAAAGACCAACATGTTAAGCATAAACATAAACCACTGCAGGCTGCCATGACTGTGAAGAAGGATGCTTCTTCCCAGTGCAGATTGTATAGAGCAATTACCCAGACTCTCACTAGAGCTTTTAGCCAACAAATCTGTCTGCAGTTTTAGCTGAGCCCTCTTGCATTAAATGAACACTACAGTGTTAGCCTACATCAGGTCAATTTGAGCAATAGAAAAGTGTAGTGCTGGATTTTCAACTCCATAAACCTCATATTTTATTTTAAAAATATATCTATAATCTACCTGAAACCTCAGGATCAAAAATTTAAGTTTAAAACTCTAAATTAATTAGAGCAAAAGGAAAAAAAGTTTAAAAAATATTATAGTGATTTACATATTAAACACCATTCCTGTTATGTACTAACTTTTTGAGGCAAAAGAAACATATAAATAATAAAAGAACAATGTTGGATATTTCAGATATGGTTGTGGATATATTTTTAAATATTAATGAGAAGACAAACTGCACATTCTTGATACTTTTAAACTGGAGGAAAACACAAGTAAAACAACAAAAATCATAAACACATCCTGGAGCCAACAATATGATTGCTAGACAATGGAGCCAACAGTATGATTGCTAGACAGCATGAAGTAAACAAAAATGAAAGAAAAAAAAGCACAGAGATTAATTTACTGTCAAAAAGATAAACCATGTAAACAAACTGAACTATGTGGAAAGAGAGAATCTACAGAAAGTAGTGCAGAGAATATACATATCCACAAAAAAACAAGAGAGATAAGGGGAAGAAAATTCTTACAGGGAATTTCTCTGCTCTGCAAAGTCTGGAAAACACAGGAGTCTATCAAATCCATGTGGTGAAAAACTTCAAATCATACAGTTGTTGTATTTATAATCCTCTCTATTCCTTCTTATACATTTTTAATGAAACATGAAACTTGAAAAAAGTCCTTGTAGGTCTGCAAGATTGCAGTACCAACCTCTACAGAAACAAAATGTCAATTAAACCTCTTAATCTTACATACAAAAGGGCAAGCTTCCAAGAACTTGGTCCTGAGAGGAGCAGTGTTGAAATGGAAGAACAAAGAACGAGTCCCTCATTGGTCTGGAGAGCAGTAGGGTAACCAGGAATTACCACAGTACATACATTTGCAATGCTACAACACATAAGAAACCCCTGTACATTACTCAAGAAACTTAAGATGCAAGACAGCAAATAAAGGTATCTTTTTAGAAACTAAGATCATATCTTTCAGAACTCTTTTGCCTTCTGCATACAAATGAGTTATGGCATGCTTAACATTAGCCCTTTGCCACCAGCTCTGCCTGACTGCACCAGGGAGATATTATGTTTGAATCACATTTGGAATTTCAGAATGGATGGTATTCTTCTTAATCATAAATATTAGTAGGAAAAAAGTATCTTAAAGTAAGAAGTTGTCCACTCTCAAAAATACCAGTTTGTGTTAAAGAGGTCATATCAAAAACATCTTTAGACACTAGAGCTTCATCTGCTCCTATTAGGGCACTTGGCCAGACAAAGGTAAACATCAAGAATTAATGATAAAATTAAATAAGAATTCATAGCAGAGAAGTGCAAGAACCTAAACCTGAAATGTGTTTTAAAACTTAGAATATAGCAAACCTTATATATTTATAAAAATCTTAGAGGTAAAATTAAGATACTCTCTCTGTGTGTGTGTGTGTGTGTGTGTGTGTGT
>JADRCC010579467.1:0-10303 GCA_019843855.1 Hylomyscus alleni
GGCTGAGCCATCTCTCCAGCCCATGAATTATAATGTAAATGTCTGATATGCAGGATATCTGATAAGTGACCCCCCCCCCATGAAAGAGTCATTTGACCTTCTCCAAAGGGATTTCAACCTACAGGTTGAGAACCCCTGTCCTAACATTTGCTAGGAGACATTGTATTACTAAATGCTTATAACTTGCAGACACAATAAAGATCTTTCATCATTCTATAAATGGACACACTTCAAATAAGTCCACAAGTTACATTTGAATGTGACAGTGGAGATTCACACAGGGTAGATGTGCCGAGGTTGATCTCAAATCTTTCCTCCATAATTCAGGACTTTTCTGAAACTATAAAGGGAAGACAATAGAACAGCATGTGCTTTTATTTCCTCTTCATCCACAAATGAGCAGAAGGCGAGTAAGTCTGTGATGCATGCAGTGTGTAAGGCACAACCCTTTGCTTATTTCAGTTTACTTTTTAGTGTCCATGGTGCTGAGGGTGGAATCCAGTGCCATGTGCACGCTCCACTAAGCATCACTGAGCTACACACCAGCCATAAACCACAACTCTTTAAAGTCTCAGCTCTGGGCTTTCACTCTATGGTGAAGACCATGTGTGTGGCCGACATATTGACTAAAACCATGTGGTGGACCCCCATATGTTGCCTACAGGATCCCTAAAGCTGAGATACCTCTTAGGGTTTATACACTAATGCAAGGATTCACCAAGGATGCAATGGAGGCAGCCTCCATGAAGGAGCAGAGAAAAATATTCACACTGGCAAAACACAAGGAGATTGACTGTGTGGCCAGTGAAGCCTTACTAATGAGCTTGCCTGGAGGCTTAACTCAGTGCTATCTTACTCCTCAACTACAGGGCTTGAGTATAAACCATCTGCAGGGGTATGGTGCTGGAAAGTCATTTAACATTGAGTGTTTTTAGTGCTGCTCTGATTATCTCTGATAAGACATGTGCCCTGTCATGCTGTATGTGAAGAATAGTGACAGGGCAGTGCTTCTTAGCCACTTCTGTCTCTCACAAATGGTACAATTAACACTGTTCTTAAGAAGCCAGGTCTGGTAGTGTCCCAGACTCCTATTCAGAACAACTCCCCTCCCAGATAAATCAGACCTTTACAACAGACCTTCCACCTGTTTGAGAGAGTCTCTGTTGTTCTCAGCTACATGCACCAGGCTCTTTAGGAGACAGCAGATACAAGAATTCTGGGTACTCTGGCCCTCCCAGTTGTCTTTCCAAAAGCCAGGGATAGACCTATACATGGGAGAAAGCAGACCTCAGTGATGGGAACATAAGATGAAAAGCAACCTGTACAAACAACCCTTATGAAGTAATGCTCGCTTCTCCACAATTAAGTGCCCTGGCTCAAACCCCTAAGTCTTGTCACCTTTTCATAACTTACTATTCTTTGCCCAAGTCAATATATAAGTGTTCAAACCTAACTGCATCTTTGTGTGTCTGTTTCCTTAGGCTGTCTCCTGAGTCAAGTAAAACTTACAGTAAGTGGTTCTTGTTTTTCTCTGGTTAGTTGGTCTTTTGTTACAGGGGTTTTGGGACTCAGAAGAACTTAGAGCAACAGGTTCTTTCCTCCTCTCCATTGGCTAGGACATCCGTAGCAAAAAGCCACAGACTGTGTGGCTTAACACAGGTTTATCTCCTGCAGTTCTAGGATCTAGAAGTCCAAAATTAAGATGCGGACATGTTGGTTTCCCCGGAGGCCTCTCTTCTGACTGCAGATAGCCTTTGTCTTTGTGCACACTTCCTTGATGTTGCAAGGTTTTGTCCACACACTGGTTGGACTGGATTAGGGTCCTCCCACATGACCTCATTCAACCTCCATTACCTCTTTAAGAGCATTGTTTCAACACATTGATAAGTACACATTAAGACTACAGCGTATGAATTTGGGGAGGGCTTAAAATACAGCCCATTAACAGAATTATTATTCACATACCTCATGTTATTGTGTGCATGTTTCTATAATGAAGAAAGATGCATATTAACTGGCTTCCATGAAAATATAGACTTAACTGTTGTCTTAACAGCAATCGTTTGTGAATCCTTCACAACCCCAATCTATGATGTAATGTCCCCTTGCAATGGGCCCCCAGTCTTGTTTGACACATCTTGGCTCTACCAACACATCTTCCCCTGCAGGGACTTTCATTAATTAATCCTCCACTGACTGCATCTGTGGCTATGCTAGGCACTGACTGATTCCTATAATTAGACAATTATTCCCATTTAATGGATGAGAAAACTGAGGATAGAGAAGTAACACAATTTATTGTACCTGTAGCTCTTTATTAATGCTGCCAAGCCTGTCTCCCAACAGTAGTGAGGTCCTCCTTTGTCTAGGCTACAGACTCTATATTTAACTTAATTATTTGAAAGGTGAGCCTATGCAAAGAACTGAGATCAGCCTTGCGGAACATGGGAAGAGTGAGGTAATTAATAAGGCTTTGGATCTGTTCCCAAGAAACTGAGGAGGAGCGGAAAGAGAGAGTGAATACACAGACATTGGTAGGAAAACGGGAGAGGTAAAAATGACCACCAGCACTTCAGAGCATCTTGAAGACCCAAACAAAGGCCATCCATCCCATCAGGGGACTCAAAGCCTGAAGTAAATAGGAGTTCAAAACACAGCCTCTCCTATTCTTTACATCATGTTCCCTAAAACAGAATCAGAGAATAGGAGTGGGAACTGCAGGATGTGTTTGTCACCAGAGAGCAAAGATATGGCAGCTGAGGTGCTGTGCAGAGAAATGAAAGCAGCAGACATGGCTGTTGACAGCTTGTAGGCTCAGGGTGTGTGCTGCCCGCATGCTACATGCTTTTTAAACACCAGGAGATTGCTATCTGAACTCCATATTGGGGTTGCTCTTTATAGATCTGAAGATCTACTCACCTGGGCATATTCCCTGTATTCATTACTGTAATGTCACTTCCTCTCTTTATTCATTATCATGATGTCACTTCCTATTGTCTCACATCAGCTGACCTCATTCACTTACATTATCTGCCACCACCTGGTAGCAACTGTTCAGAGTCGCTTGCCTAGGCATCAAAATATTCAGAAGACCAGAAACTCAATAGGGTCTGTGTTTAAGCCTTGGCCCCACTGTTTGACTATTTGATTTACCTCGGTCTACTACTGTGCCCAGACCACAAGAACCACTTATATGCATATTACTCAGCAAACACCTGACTACCACAAACTTCTAAACCAGTGCCTTTCAAACTGTGGGTCACAAGCTCTTTGAGGTTCAAATGACCCTTTCACAGAGTAAGACCATCAGAAAACACAAATGTCTACATCATGATGAATAACAGCAAACTTACAGTTATGAAGTAGCAATGAGAATAATTTCATGGTTAGAGGTCATCACAATGAGGAGTTATATTAAAGAGTCACAGCATTAGGAATGTTGAGAGGCACTAGTTTAAACAGAGATCAGCTCTTACTGCTGTTGCTATGGGATTTCATCAGTGTATATATTTGTCTTGTTTCTCTCCTCTCCTCTCTCTCTGTCTCTCTCTCTCTCTGTCTCTGTCTCTCTCTCTCCTCTCTTATGTGACATGTGTGTATGTGTATGCACACACACATGTGTGATATTTTTATGTGTATCTGCATGCAGGTATCTGTGGAAGTCAGAAGTTGGTCCTGTGTCTCCCTCAATTGCTCTCCATCTTTATTTTTTAAGACAAGGTCTCTCACTAGCCTGGAATTCACCAGGTAGGCTAGGCTAGCTGGTCAGTGAGCTCCAGTGATTTGATTGTCTCCAGCTCCTAGTCGTAGATTACTGGTGCGCATCACCACACCTGCCTTCTTATATGGGTGCTGGGGATCTTACGCCAGATTTTCATGCTGATGTAGCAAGCATTTTACTGACTGAGCATCTGCCCTGCCTGTCTTTGGAAATTTCTTTTCGCGAGAGAACAATACCAGTAAAAACAGCATCTTCAGTCAGGGCTTAGACATGGAGCAGAAGGAAAGTCCTGCCTTACTCCAGACACAGTCCTGAGCCTCAAGCTCAGCCTGGACATTTCATACACACATCATTCCCCAAAGACACCAAGACATCAATCTAAACAAGCAGTCCTTAAACAAAAAGGTTTGTGGTATCTTTTTAGTAGACCAGGCACAAACATTTCTCATTAAAAAGTCAGAAATGGATCCAAGTCTTTTGAATTAGTTTATGCACAATTAATTCAAGCAAATGAAACTCAATTGTTTCTAAGAAATTAGGATGTGGACATCAAAATCCACGCCCCCCTCCACCAGTTGGGACACTTTAGAAAAGAGTATGGAGATGAGAAATATATTAATCCTTTTGTTATTTACATACATGAATTTTTGAATATTCAAAATTATTCCTCAGCTAATAATAACCTGAATTTTCATTACCCGAATAGACAGGGACTGATTGCATGATAAGGAGAGAAGGTGATGCTGGGTTATTAATCAACTAGGCATTTCAAATTTGCACCAAGGAAGTTCCACTTGGGATGATGGAAGCTAAGAAGCTGCATGAAGTGGTTAGGTGGAAGTGAAACGGCAGGCTTCCTTCCCCACTCCAGGGTTGATCCCGTTCCTACCATCAGCTGTCTGTCCTTAAGAAGTCACCTAATGGGCTGGAGAGATGGCTCAGCCGTTAAAGGCTAGGCTCACAACCAAAAATATAAGAAGTCACCTAACTTATGCACACCTCAGTTTCCCCATCTAAAGGATAGATCTGGGCAATTACTCTTTAAGAGGGACACAATGGAGGCAGAGCCTAAGCAGTCAGCAGAATAAGTTAAGGGCTGGGAATGAAACCCAGAGGCTACAGTGCTTGCCCAACACTTAAGAAGCCTGGGCACCCTATGGTACTGTGTGTGGTAGAGGTGGAAAGATCAGAAATTGGAGGTTAGGTTTGGCTACATAGTGAAATCAAAGCTGGCTTGGGATACAGGACACTTCAAAAAACAGACAAAAGCCACCAGTCACTCCTTTAAGCAAGATGCCCAAGGTTGTCATAGGAATTGGGGCCTTTCTTGATTTCCTTTTAATGCACTTTGTACCTAAAAGAAGAAAAACTATTTTTCCTCCTCTGTGGAAATACAGACTTGTGAAGAGCATTTGAGTATTATGAGGCTAGCTTGAAGTGTTCTGATGTGGGACTGCTGGGGAGAAAAGGACTAGTCAACAGATACAAGGATGAGGGTTGATCTAATCAGAGATGCAGAACACAGGATAATCTAGATGCTGCCCTGACTATAGTCAAAGCCTAGCTGCTCTCCCCTTCCCAAGTCTTTCCCTTCGTCATAGAAAGACACAGCAAATATAACTCCTGCTGCTGAGTACCTCTGAGTGAGTGCTGCCACTCAGTACCTAATATGGAGAGCCTCCAGCTTTCCTCGAGGTGAGCTTTGTCAGGGTGCTAAGACAGACACATCCAAGGTCATTGTTATCATGATAACACTTTTTGTTGTTGTTGTATTTTTGTTTGTTCGTTTGTTTGTTTTTCTGAGACAGGGTTTCTCTGAGTAGCCCTGGCTGTCCTGGAACTCACTCTGTAGACCAGACTGGCCTCGAACTCAGAAATCCGCCTGCCTCCCAAGTGCTGGGATTAAAGGCATGTGCCACCACTGCCTGGCTATTCTTACAGAGAAATAACCATGTGGGTTAACATTTCAGCACGCTCACCCAACAGTAAACTTTATAAACTGGTATAAATTAACCCTACTGAGGACAATTCCCCCTGACTTAAAAAGAAATTAACAAAATGTATTTCATCCTGAAGCAAGTTTCAATATTCCAATATTTTGGATTTATAGTCAGACAAGTGTCCATGGGGACATTAAATATTAATAATCTTGCCTGTGTTTGCATCACGGGGGGGAACAGAGCCTGGAGTTGAAATTGTAATGGGCCCCACAGATATGCATGCTTACCTAATGATTATCCTCACCTCTCTTTTAACCCATAGACTCCTGGGCAAAAAATTCTATGGGTGGGTTTTATGACTAAGAGTGATTTACAGAAGCCTAGAAGTGGCCTTTTACTGCTGTATCGCCTCCACTTAGGAGAGAGAGAGACATTGCAGCTGAGACTTGACTGCAATGCAGTCAGGGACGCCTTGGGAAATCTAACTCAGAACAAATGAATGGTCCTGAAAAATGGCATTATTACAGGACCGAATTAAGATGTCAGCCACATCAGAGGACAGGAGCTCCTTCCTGTGCCACAGGAAGCCATCCTGCTGGGAAAGAGCCAGGTTCTCAGCAACCAGAGAGAGGCTGAGATGCTTGCTGTGCTTCAAGGCAGGGGCAGGTGCCTCCAGAGACAATAACCAGCAATTAGCTCCTGGAAGCACATGAGCAGGGTAGAGGTGAAAGTGGCCTGGCACTTGATTTTATTTAGCTTTCCCTTTGATATCTGAGAATCACACTGATGATTACTGTGCACCAATCTGCAGAGCTTGATTGGCCTATTCATATCGAAATGATCTGGGGGGCTGAGGGAAGAGGCCTTATACTCCTGTCCTACTGTGGGGGGCAGGCATCAGACTGGCTGCCCAATGGCCTCCTATAGAGCATGGGTTTCCAGGAAAGAGTCATCTAGGACTTAACCAGGATGGCTGAGAAAGACAGAGTAGAAGCCTCTTATACAGCTCTGCTGAAAAACCCGCACTGTGAATTCGTGGCACTTGCTAGGAACTTAGAAGAGCCAGGACAGGTGCTTATGAGCATGCTCTTACCTAAGCAGCGAAATGTGAAGTGAAGCATGCTCAGTAGTCATTTACTAGTTATGTCAGGAGCATCCGAGGTTCTGTTACTGTAAAATCCCTGTGGACCCCATGCTCTTTTCTCTGAATTTAAATAAGCTCAGTTGCAGGTCATAGAGAAGTCAATCTCAAACCAAGAAGGAAACTTACTTTATGCTCACTAGCTTTTATAGACCTGAAGGGTGTTATACAGGCTGGGGGGGGTGGGGGTGGGGTTAAAAAGACATCAGTGGTCTTACCTCAGCACTGGGCCCTGTGAGGTTATGCACTGGTACAATAGGCCTGGGCTCAGCAAAGTGTGGTTTACGGGCCAAATCTAGATTTCTGCTTCAAAAGAGTGGGGGAGGTGGAGTGAGAGGAGGAGGAAGAGGAAGGAGAAGGAGGGGGAACAAGAGGAAGGAGGAGGAGGAGGAGGAGGAGGAGGAGGAGGGCTTGGTGGCACCCACGTGTAATCTCCTACATTGAAAAGTATGAACCAAGATTTAGAGTTAGGACCTAGCCTAACCTATACAGTAAGACCTTGTTTCAGAAAAAAGAAAAAAAAAATGAAGGGAGGGAGAGAGAGAGGGAGGGAAGAAGGGAAGAAGGGAGGGGAAGAAGGAGGGGGAGAAGAGTTCTTGGCTTCAGTTTTGAGGCGGTTTCTTCTGTCCTGGTGGAGTGTAGTAGCGTAGAGGCACATGGTTTAGTGGGCTTCCTTCCTCTCTCGGCGCTGAGGGCTCCTCTTTTTTTCACATGTCCACTAGCTCCTACCCTGGGAATCACAAGGTTCCACTTATTCTTTCATCCCTGGCCCTCAGGTTCATAGAGGCAGCTGAACGGTGGTGCACAGGCTATAGCATGCCATTGTGCTGGTCCATGCCTGTGTGTTTTATTTTATTCAAGCACTGCATCTGCAGCTCCTTCTCACTCCTCCCCTGTCGCTGGCCTTTGCTACTTTGTGAGTTCTTCTTTTTCCCGTTCTTTATCCCCCTAGTTTAGCCCCCATCACTAGATAGGAGGGAAAAAAGGATAGAGGGCAGCGAGATAGAGATCCCTGAATTTACTTTCTTTTTCTGTGTTTCTTCTTTGAGCATGACTACTAACAAACCTCAACATCCCCCCCCCCCAAATAATCACCAACCACCAACTACCAACCATATACTTACCAGGGCCCTAGCATTTATATATCTTCTGAAAAGTTCCCAGATTTTCAAATATCACACAGTCCTTAAAACTATCTGCAGCTGGCAAAACCGTACCTCTACTAGAATTCGAGACAAATCATAGTTAGCTGATGTGGACAGCCCAAAGCAGCCCCACATCCCTACACGTGGTATTAAAACAAAAGCATTTTTGTCACACAGCACTCATCTACTTCAGTTGTGTCTGCATGACAGGTCTAAAAAACCTGATCATAGACCTGAGGTCTATGATCACAGAGAGCCAGTCTCCTGAGGTGGTCAATTGCTGGCATCTCCTAGTTCTGATGTGTTCCAGATTGGTCTCTGCTAAAGTCTGTGGAGAGATCTACATGCTTTCTTTATTCAGGCATAAAGGTGCCCTAAGAAATCTTTGGTTATAGCCAAACTAAATGGAACAATGTTTCCCGGCCCCCACAATGTTCCAACTAATCCTAATAGGTGCAGAGCTGATTCTGGTCTGGAATTTAGCAAGGATGTCACCCATTCAGACTAATTACCCCTGGCATTGTTAGGGAAATAATGAAGGGAATAGGGCATTGTAGTTTGCTGAGTGGTCTACAGTCCTCATTCTCAGTCATGTACCACAGCTGAACCACTCTAGGAATAAGCAAGAAAGAGACAAGTCTCTACTAACCCAGAAGATTAGCATAGTGGGCGTTTTACTAAGGATGGGCGGGACCTTGAGCAGAGTGTGTGTGTGTGAGACAGTGTGCAGCAGTCAGCATTCAAGATTCTTCGAGCTTCAAGCCTCTACCCTCCTGGCTGGCGCATCCTCAGCCCCCCGGGACTCTGGCTGGTCACATGGGCTTGAGGGTGCTTGGAGCCCTGGTCCAGAGGAGATGGCTGCTGTTTTAGACCCAGTGTGTTTTAGATGGCCTCAGATGTACCTCGACTACTGAGCTGCCAGATTTCTCATTTCTCTTTTGCAATGACTGTAAAAGCCTCCTGCCATTTTTGAGAAATACACTCAGATCTCACACTTCTTTGTGTCCACTTGCCGAATTTTTTGCCCACCTGACCAGAACTCTCATCCCATGGAACCAGAGGTCCCCACAACGAACCCAGTCTGTGGTACATTTTTGTAATATTTCCGTGGTTTTTAAAGAAATAAAAGAATTACAGAATTGTCACTTCATACTCCATACTTCCTCTGCACCTCGGGATGCTTTACAGTATCTGGGATGGATACATTCTTACCCAACGGGGGTGTAATTGGATACATGTTTGTGAATTTAAATATGTTATAGTTTGGGAGTTGACTGTCCTCCAAAGGTCCATATATTAAAATCCTAGTTGCAAGAATCATTTTGGGGGGTGCAGGATATGAAAACTTTCAGGCTTGGGACCTAGTGAAAGGCTTCAGGGCTGTCTTTTGACCATGAGATAAGTGATTTTGCCCTATGATATGTTCCTACCATGATACACTGCCACGTCAGAGACCTCCAAGCAGTAAGGCTAACACTTCATGGAGGGGAGTCTCCAAAACTATGAGACAACATAAATGTGTTCCCTGGATAAGTTGATTATATCAGACATTTTGTTATAACAATGGAAAACTAACAGGGTCAGCATATATAATTTGGTCTGGGAAACCTTGTATCAGTTCATGCTTTTTTCCTGAAAACCACTTTTCTAAAATTTATCTGTAACTAAGCATGGTATCTTATGCCTGTAATCCTGGTACTCAGGAAGATGAGGCAGGAGGATTATTTCAAGTTCAAGATCAGCCTGGACCAAAGAGTGAGACCAAACATCAGATAAGGTGGTAAACACCTTTAATCTCAGCACTTGGTAGGCAGAGGCAGGCAGAGATGTATGAGCCTGAGGCCAGCCTGGACTACAGAGTGAGACCTTATTTGAGGGGGGCGATTTATCTCAAAAAGTACACACACACACACACACACACACACACACACACACACAAGAAATTTATCTAAGATGCTTTGTAAATCCTCATTATTTATAATTCCTCTTTGAAGCTTAGACAAATGACATGGATCATTCTTGTGGAAGATGGGAACCTCTAGTATATTAGCTGTTTATAATCAATAATCCATTAAGTCCCTAAGAAAGAAAATGCATTTCTTTCCAAAGTCTACCTTATATAAATCACAATTGGATTTGCACCAATCAGTAGAGTCTCCCGATTCTCTCTAAGCCCCCATGTCAAGCTTAATCTTAAGGTAGATTGTCCATCTCCACTACCCACCTACTACAAGCTAACTTAGGGCTAGCCATTCCCACTATACACTGTATCTGTTCGGTTCTGGGTGAGGTCAGACTTTGGACTTTCTCAGTTGGTAGAGAGTCATGTGGGTTGGTCTCTAAAAAGACAAGAAAG